>CABHPQ010162091.1:9411-35095 GCA_902168405.1 Peromyscus aztecus | reverse complement strand
CACACACACACACACACACACACTCAACATGTACACACATGAATACTTTTGAACAGCATACTAACTTTGTATGTTTTTGAGTTATAGTGTGATATTTCAGGGTAATTAACATTTTTTTAAATATCCTCATTGCTAACTTTGTGTTTGGATCCTGGATGACAATGGTTCGTAGCAATCTGATCTAGTGTTGATGGCTTAGATAGAGGAACCCAATCTCCTAGACCACAGGGAGTATGTAGGAAGGAGTGACTGGTGGGCAACCGTCTTGACAAATTGTTTAGAGGTTGCACGTTATCTAGGTTTATAGCGATTTGGACTGAAATTTCATTCCTTCAGGTCAGTCTGAAAGAATCGACGTGAATGGAAGCAGATGGACGGTCACCACCTTCCATACCACACCCCGCATGCCAACGTACCTGGTCGCACTTGCTATATGTGACTTCGACCATGTCAGCAGAACTGAGAGAGGCAAGGAGGTGAGTAGGGAAGAGCCTGCAGATAAGGAGCAGCGTGCTGGCTGCATGGTGTTCACCTACCATACCTGTATAACCCACTGTTGCTTCCTCTTCCCCCTGCCAAGTCCCATGGAAATGTAGCTTTGCAGAATGTGATGTAACAATCCGGATGTGGTAGCATACACTTGTAATCCCAGCACCGAAGAGATAACAGATCATGGGTTTGAGGCCATCCTGGGCTACATAGTGAGATCCTGTTTCTGCACATTAAGCCCAGCCCTCAAGGCAGGTTCTAGGCACCCACTTCCTGTTTCTGCTTTTCTGAGAGGGCAGGAGACTATAGACCATGGCTAAACTATCCCTGGGAGATATGTTGCTTACTGGATCAGATTCAAAGTGTTTAGCAACCAGGATGGTCCCAGTCCTGAACAATAAAAGCAGACACTAGCCAGCAGCACCTGTAAGTCACTGGAGAGTCATGTGCAGGCTGACATTCCCATTAAGGGGCTAGGCCCTGTGGGTGTCCCATAGCTCTGGGTGTACAAGACTCTTCCAGAGTCATGTAAAGGGAGATGAGCAGGCTTTGTCCTGAAATTCTTAGCTTTCATCTAGTTGTATTCTCATAACAAACAGCACAAGATTTTCAGAAAGTATCATGATTGTTGTACAGTGTTTTCCACACTTGCTTATTCCCTATTATGGAATACAGAGTTAACTAAGGCCAGTGCCGCATGCCCAGTTCCGTCTGATTTTCTTGGCTTCATGGGGTGAGAAAGGTCAAGCTATGCAGCTAAGCTGAGCATCCCTGGAGCTGACCTGAGATCTTCCAGGCTCCTACTATTGATGGATGGAGACAAGAAGGCTGGTGGTGAGCCCAGCTCATCACGGCTCCAGTCCTCCCAGCCTAATGAGTCACCCTCACAGTGCTGGATGCAAGCAGCCGCTTATCATCTTCCTGAGCGGCTGGCTCCCAGCCCTGTTCCTCTTGCTGAATAATTACCAGGAGGTCCTCGACATTCACGGATATAACACTGGCCTAGTCAGAAATCGTGGCGTAGATCAGTGAATCTGCGTAGGCGTGGTTTAGAAGCATGATTTGAGCCTGGCAAGAAGTAGCAGACCTCTCATATCCCCTAGCTAATGAGAGACCCAGGGGTGGTCCCTCACACCCACACCAAACAGCTTGTGGTCAGTCCTCCTCTCAATCAGCAGTTCTTGCCAAAGGATAAAGTCAGTCTCTTCCCCAAAGATCGCTCTACTATAAAGAATGCCAGCTGCTGTAGAAACAAAAAGGAACAAGAGAAAGTTAGCGCTCCTGGACAGAGAGGGAGACTTGGATTGAGCTTATCAGCGGGATGCTGTGCTTGGTCATGGCTGAGCACTACAAAGTGAGTCAATTGACTGTGTGTTCAGTGAGGTAAACAAAATGCAAGCCGGGAATAGTGTTGAGCTTATCTCAGAATTCCACGTTCAGTAAGAGAGGGTGGTTATGTAAAGCGTGAGGATAAACAGAGAACACACTGTAGGGGTGGAAATGGCTAACTTGGTAGACTTGGGCAGCATGGGTATTTGTAAAACAATACTCTCTGATGTCTAGATCTGTCTGCCATGTCCGGTGAGGGCTATCAGAACTCACAGGTGGGGCAGGTGTGATTTTGAAGGAACTCTACAGCTACATCTAAAACGGCCCTTATTGGCCTGGGTTTCTTGCTTCCTCCTAAGGGCTACACACCCTCCCGATCCAATATGAAATTCCCATCATTTGTCTTGCTTTGGGTGTGCAGAATGGTCGTTTGTGGGAGGGATTCATAAACTGAAAATTACAAGTATTCATTGATGATGCTGTTACTTTACAAAAGACTACAGCTAAAACACAGGCTTTATCCACTATCTCCATCTGCAGAATGGTTTTTCCGAGACTAGTGGGCTTCCCAACTTTGGTCTTAGAAGCCATAAATTTAGTGGAAAAGCAGATCCAAGGCCTGAAGGCATCTTTCTAGACTAAATGAGGCCTCTGTAGCACACAGGAGGAAGACATCAGTGAGGGAGTCCAGACTGGAGTCTCTAAAACAGGTGGTTGCATTTTGTGAACAAGGAACATTCCCAAACTCTCACATAATTAAAAAAATTCACATAATTCAAGGCAAACTTTCCAGAGAAATAAAAGCATAGAGAGATGAATCTGTTCCTGGAAAGCATGCGCCTGTGTTATGCTGTTTTTCATTTTTCTTAGCCTTTTTGGATAAGGTTCTGCAGAGAGAATTTTGTTTTTTTAAAGTTAACAGAACTCACATAAGGACACACTTTGTAATTCCCATACCTCTAACTTTAGTCCTAAAGACTTTCAATTTCATATGTCATCATTGGCATCAGCACTGACAATTCCCAATTCTATTAAAAATGACTTACAGAGAAAAGTGTTGTAGAGCATAAGGTGATTCTGCATGACTATCGCCCTGCAGGTTGAGACAAAAACCACACGGATTCATTCTCAGGTACCAGACAACAGCGTGTTTATATGAACAGAGTATTAAATGGCAGAGGTGCCTTTTACCAGCAAACATGGAAACATCATTACAAAAGAGTGGAGCCTATAACTCACTAGCTTCAACGGGTTTAAAATCATAAGACTTCTCAAGGGCTTTTTAAAATGTGAGGACTTAGTCTGATTTTCAGTTTTGAAAATGCAATAGGACTAATAATTCTTTCATTATTAAACCATTCTAATTTTGCAAGGTTCAAGTTTGGTTTTACAATATGCCATCACTTTCAACAACACAATTCTGTTTTGGATCATTGGAATGATTTGAGAAGGGAAGGAAGGCTTGGAGGTATTCTTTTACATGGAATCTACAAGTATTATTCTGCAATTACAGAATTAACACTTTTTTAAGATTTATTTTTATTATTTAAGGTTTTTTTCATACAATATATTTTGACTATATTCTTTCTCCTCTCCCAACTCTTCCCAGATCCTCCCTACCTCCCTATCCACCCAAACTTCATGTTCCTTCTCTCTCTCAAAAAAACCAGCCAACCACGGAAACAAAACAAAACAAAAACCAAAAAGGCAAAAAAAAACCCCCACCAAAAACAAAAAACAAAACAAAAAACCACCAAACCACAACAAAAGAAAAGCACATATAAAAACGTGGAATCCCGTCTGTATTGGTCACCCATTCTCGAGCATGAGACCTGCCCTAGAGTGTGATTGATATCCCTATTCTCACTGTTGTGAATACTGACTTTCCCTCTCCCTGCAGGTATCAGTTGAAATTAGCTTCTTGTTTAGGGGTGGGACTTTGTGCTGGGAGTTTGTCTGGCTTGAACCTGTGCAGGTATGTGTGACTGTCACAGTCTCTGTGAGTGCATGTATGTTCCACGCCCCCCGCCCCATTTCCACATAGAGCCCTAAGCCTTCAATGGAGGAGTGTGATGTAGACATCCCACTCAAGGTTGATTACTCTAAGGTCTCTCACTATCTGCATGTTATCCAGTTGTCTGTCTCTGTGTTAATTTTCATCTACTGTAAGAAGAAGCTTCTCTCATAAGAGTTCAGTGATACATTCATCTATGGGCATAGCAATACGTGTTAGCAGTTGTTTTAGTACTATGGTCCTTCAGCCGAATAATAGCAGGAGGTTTTCCCATAGGGTCCATGACTTACCTAGTCCCAAGTTCCATCAACAGTGGCAGGTATGGGTTCCTGACATGGAGCAGACCTTAAAGCCAACCAAAAGGTGGTTGGTTACTTCCATAACATTTGTACCACTGTTGCATTATTGTAGCTCACTGGGTTCATAACTGGGTGAGATTGATGATTACTTTTCTCCTCTGATAGTCTAGTCTGTACAGTAACTTCCAGAACTGTGAACATTAGTCAATGGGGGTGAAACTTCTAGTTGGGCATTAGCTCGAGTTCTTTATGTTCAATGACATAAGCATGCATTGTCCTGAGCAATGAAGTCTTACTGTCAGGTTGTGGAGGGTAACCAATACAACTGGCAAGAGCATGTAATGTTTGAGGGTAATCTATGAGACCCCCTTGACTAACAACTCAAAGAGATGTCGCTGATTCCTGGAGGTCTTTCAAAAGGCCTTTACTCTGAGTTGTGCCTCCGCATATCTCTCCTTTGCCCTGTTCTCCCAGTACCCTTTCCATTTAGTCCTTCTATTCTACTTTCTTCTTTATCTGTTTATAACACTGTATTCTATTTCCCCTTCTTTGGAGGATCCCCTCAGCTACTGATTAGAAAAGGACATAATCATTCCCTTTGAACAAAGCATCAGCATACATAGTAGGCAAAATATTTTCCAATTATACATCTAACATGGAGTTAGTATCTACAATATGCAAAGCACTGGGAAAACTGAGCATCAAGAAAACAAAGAACCCAATTTTAGAATGGGGTATAGAATAAGAAAGTTCTCAAAAGATGAAACACATTTCATCTGGGAAATATTTTTTTAATGTTTAATATCTTCAGTCCCAGGAAAATTCAAATTAAAACTACTTTGAGATCTCATCTTACCCCAGTCAGAATGAGCAAGATCAATAAGACAAATGACAGCACATGATGATGAGGATGTGGGGGAAGGAGATTACTTCATTGTTGGCGGGAGTGCAAACTTGTAAATCACTATGGAAATCAGCGTAGAGTTTCCTCAAAAAGATAAAAATAGATCTACAAGATCCAGCTATACCATTCTTGACACTATACTAAAAGGTCTCTATATCTTACTTCTGAGATACTTGCTCAGACATGTTCATAAAGCCAGAAGTTGGAATTAGCATGTATGTCCACCAACTGATGAATAGATAATGAAAATGTAATACATTTTTACACAATGAAATATTATTCAACTGTTAAGAAAAATGAAATTTGAAGGTAAATGGGTAGAGCTAGAGTCAACCATCCTAAGTAAGGTAACTCAGACCCCAAAAGACAAATGTTGCCCAGTTTTTCTTACATGTGGATGTTAGCTTTTAAAATTCAGATGTGTGTTTTATTCATAATATTCAGAGATTAGGTAGCTAGTAAGTAAGCTTCATGAGCTCCTGTTTATTAAGTATTGGTCTCAATATCTATGCTGTCAGTATTCTGTTCAGAACTCTCTTCCTGTGCCAATAAGTTCAAGCATATTCTTTACTTTCTTTTCAATCAGAGTCATGGTGTCTGGTCTCATGTTGATCTCTTTGATCCATTTGGAATTGAGTTTTGTGCAGGGTGATGGATAGGGGCCTTATTTTCATTCTTTTACATGCAGCTTCCAGTTTGACCAGCAATTATAGATTTTTAAAGTAAAAGTTAATGTGACATGCCTCTGGGGGGATCACTGTAAGTGCTTTGCCTTCTGGGGTTTTCACAGCATGTATATGAGCTTAAGTATTATAAGCACTGTCTTAGTCACTTTTCTTTTACTGTGAAAAAACACCATAACCAATAGAACAGCTGGAGGTTCACATCTTGATCCATACGCAGGAGGCAGAGAGAATACTGGGCATGTTGCAAGTCGGTTGACACATTGAAGTCCATCCCACAGTGACACACCTCAACAAGGCACACATCCTAATCCTTCCTAAACAGTTCTACCAACTGGGGACCAAGTATTCAAATATAGGAGACTGTGGAGACCATTTTCAAACCATCATAGGCATATCGCTTCTTCTGAAGTTATACTTCAGTTCCAAAGTAGCAGGGTGTTGAAATGGGCAAGGTAACAGTTTTCAAAGACTAATACCTCTCTACCTAATTATTGTTTAATTGTTCTAATTTAGATTCGTGTCTGGGCCCGGAAAGATGACATTGCAGATGGAAATGTAGACTTTGCTGTGAACATCACAGGTCCCATCTTTTCGTTTCTGGAGGATTTGTTTAATATCAGCTATCCACTTCCAAAAACAGGTGAAACATTTAAAAAAATTTCAGTGCGCAACGTTTCTGTTCTGCAGGCCCTGATTCAAGATCCCATGATATGTCAATGAACCTTCAAGGGTGTATTGCAGCCATTTAGCTTTTATCTTGGAGTTAGCCTCATGACCATTCACCATGGCATTTGATACCTTCCAAAACACACAGAGAGCTGACTATGCTTTCTCTGTCTGGTGCTATGTGTCTAGTGGGTCAAGATCATTTTTATTTCAGTTCCCTTGTGGGTGTCTGGTGGCTCCTTCTCTAGATGGGGCTTTTAAAACTCTCTTATACTTACATATAGCACTGTGCAGTGCTGGGATCTGGATTCTTTCAGCTAGTGAGCTTGCAAGATTTTAGATATTCTTTAGCTATGACTCATTGGCCTAGTGCTTGCTGTTATCTATAGATTTCATCATAAAAATTAGAATCATGTGTGACAATAATATGATCCTCGAGGATTTGTGTAAATATTTTATCTTTCATGGATCTGTATGGTATGCCTGTAAAGTTTTGCAAGCCGCTCAGTTTGGAAAGTTGCTCAATATGTTTTTTCCCCTCTGTTTAAATCGTGTGTGTTGTGTAAATTTATTTTGTTCCTCCATGTTTCTGAAGTCTTGGGAACATGATGCTCTGCCTACACAGGCAGATGGCAGGAGAGGGTGGGGAGAAAATATTTGGGATGTGAGGCTCTGCAGAGACTCTGCTGCTCAAGCATTTTAGTTTAGGGGGAATAAAGGGTGAAGGGGTGAGGAGCAGCTTGAGCCTGGTCAGAAACCCCAGCTTGCATGTCACATAAAGAACTGGTGACAGCAGGCATCTGAGCTTGCAAACCAAGTTCTTCCATGCTAGAGGAGGTCAAGGTAGCTAGTCCTTGCCAGCAAAACAATACAACAAAACAATGCTCATTAAGTAAGACTCCAGAGAAACCCTTATTCTTGCATGGCATCCTGTCTGTTCAATGAGACACTTTACTTTTTCCCCTGTCCCCCAAGCCACTTACTGCCTTCCTACTCCTTCCTACTTGCTGCTAGTATACATCACCATCATTTCTAGCAGACCAGTCTTTATGTGATGTCATCCTTCAACTCATCCTCGTATGTGAAGCCAGAATCTTTGCAGAGAAATTATAGGTAAACTTTTCTCCCCCCCAACCAATTCCCAAATAACCACATGGAGACTTATTATTAATTATAAATTCTCAGCCAATAGCTCAGGCTTATTACTAGCTAACTCTTACATTTTAAATTGAGCCATATTTCTTATCTGTGCTCTGCCACATGGCTTGGTATCTTTTCTCAGTAAGGCAAGTTCATCTCCTCTTTTCTCTGCATCTCCTTATGACTCCCAAGATTCCTCCTCCTCTCTTTGCCTGCCAGTCCCACCTAACCTCTACCTGTCCAGCTATTGGCCAGTCAGCTTCTTTGTTAAACCAACCACAGTGACATATATTCACACAGTGTAAAGGAATATCCCACAAGAAATAACTGATCATGTTAAAGTCCTCTTTAAAATCTATCTGCAGCTTCCCATTATCACAAGGATGGAGTTTGAACACCAACCATGTCTTTACAATGGTGGACCAACCTATTCCAGGAGTTGGGCAATACCCAACTACGATTGGTACCCTTGCACAGTTTCTACACTCTCCTGGGTCCTCAAGCCTCTTCACACCATATACAACTTGTGCTTTCTGGAATGTCTTTTACTTAACTGGATAATTCATCTTTCCTACTTGTTAACTCAGACAAAAAAGGTCTTTGTTAGGAGGAGTGATGAATAGTGAGGCATGCACACAATAGAAGACTAGAGAGCAATGGAAATGAAGCACCTTTTCTAAAGTTTAAAACACAAAAGTGATTCTACATAATGAAAGAAAATAGAATATATAATCTATTTAAAGCAAGGGAAGAGTGAATACAAAATGTGACAGAAAACAGTGTATAAAGTTGAAAATTTTATCATCTGGCCTTGTACAGAAAAAGTTGGCCAACCCCAGTCAGTTCTAAAGGGTGAAGTGTTAGACTCATGATTGCTTCTATTGTTATTTTGAAATAATTAGTTAAATGTTTGTATAAAATAATGCAGGATCCTATGGGAATCAATGGTGATAATTTATTTTTAAAAAACTCAATGATTTTGCTTAATTAAATTATATTCATTTGAAATTTGAAAATGTGTAAAAAATAGTCATTGGAAGGGGCCCAGCAAGGCGGCTCAGTGAGTAAAGGCACTTGCTGCCAAGCTTGACAAGCCAGGTTCAGTCTCAGGGATCGACAGTGTGAAGGAGAGAATTGACTCCCATGGGCTGTCTTCTGATCTCCATATGTGTGCCATGACACTGCGTGCGCGCGCGCGCGCGCGCGCGCGCGCACACACACACACACACACCACGTACTCACGTATACACACATACATTCACACACACATATGCATGCAATTACACGGACACCCACACAGACATGCACACAGACACACGTGCATGCGTGTAAAAAGATGCAATTTCAGGGAATTTTAAAAGTAGTCAACCAGTATGTAAGAAATGATTTCTTCTAGCTGTCAGGGCCAGACTCCAAGAGCTGATCACATTCACCCTTTGAGTAGAGGGTTTCCTGGCATAGCAAACAGGGTTAGCTAGCAGAGGAAATCTAAGGTCAACAAAAGGAACTGAGTGGCCAGGGCAGCATAGTCTTTTGCAAGGGAAGTGTATGGGTTTGAGATGGAATGAGGGTTGTGGGGGGAGGAGTTTAGAGGGATGGGCAATGTCACTAAGTCTGATGCACGTTCTGAGGCATGGTGACCTATGGGCCTGGGAGAGGACCAGGATTTAGCCCATCTTGTCTTATTGTTGAGTTTGAAGATCTTTCTAGATTTGGAGTATGAGTCTCTTAACATAAGTATTTGCTCTTTATATGATTTTCATATAGCTGTGATAACTTATTTTCTGTTTTCTATCTTCAGTGTTAGGTTTTTTAAAAACAACCTTCTCTTCACTAAGGTTACAATTTCCTCTGGCCTTTATTTTTCTGTAACCTTATGACTTTATTTGGACATAATTTATAGCTAAACAACATTTTATTAGAAAAGATGATTTAATTTTTTTCCTTACTTAAACTCACTTAGATATAATTGCCTTGCCTAATTTTGACAATCGTGCAATGGAAAATTGGGGACTGTTGATATTTGACGAAGTATCCTTGTTGCTGGAACCAGATGATGAACTGACCGAGAAAAGGGCTATGATCTTGGCTGTCATCTCCCACGAGGTTGGGCACCAGGTATATGGTGAAATGTTCTTTCTTATTTCACAGGGAGGTATTTTCTAGCTGTTCTCCTCAAAGCAGCAAAACCAAGAAATACCAGCCACATACCCAATTTGGGGCAGCAGGGAGGACTTCTTGAAATGTATAACTGTGAAGGAAACAAAGAAGGGTCTGTGTGCTGTCAGTCAAACTGAGTCCGACCCATTGGGGTATTGTGAACCTGTTTAATTTTATTCTGGGAAGAGGTTCAGTGGAGGCAGCCAGGGTTAGCGAGGGGCATAAGAGGGCTCAAGCTGCATCCACAAAGGGTGTAACTAGGAGGCGTATCATCAGCTCTGTGTGCTTCATATTGGGATTTTAAAAGTCTAGGCATTTGACCTGATGGAGAGTCTCACACCTACATTCTAGTCTCTATTCCATTAACACAAATGTGTCAAGCAAGAAACAACCGTGCGTATGACAGTGGCATTTTCTTACTTGTGTGACTCCACAAATTTTAGAAAAGACCAAATAACACCCTGGTTATACAGTCCACATACACCCATGAATTTTGATCAGTTGACCCAAGTGTCATTTCTTATTGTCACCTGAGTGACATTTTTAAAAAGAAACATAAGCTGCTAACAAATGCTGTAAGAATTTGGTTAGATACCAGGGTTTGGGGAGTTGCATTTTTCTTTCCAAAGACATCTGTACTTTTTCCTGCCTGGTTCAGCTTGAATAGAAAATAACAGCAGCTGTAACACATTACAGAGTATACACGTGCTTGAGTGATTCATATGCAGTGTGGATGAAATCACAATCTGAAACACAAATCACAATCTAAATAGTATCTACTTGCAGCAAAGTCCTAGTTACACTATAAGGTGCAAGAATAGCAGGGGTAAGTGAGAGCCTAGGACTTCAGTTTCATTGAACTAAACACAACTCGTGGGCAAAGCCAACTAGCTAGCCAATATTCAGCTAGCCAGCCTAGTGCTTACATGTCGTTTTAAAGCAAAGACTGCTTCCAGTGAGAGATGCATGGCTGATATCTCCTCGTGTGAGAACATCAAGGCATGTTTGGGAGTCCTGTTCTCAGGCTTTGTTACTGATGACAAACGACATGTATTGTCTTTTTGGCATCGGACCTCCTTAGTGTGTATTCGCTGTAAGGAGAGCTTAACTTTCAGAAATACCTTCTTCTCTCTCACATCTGCAAAAGTGGTTCGGGAACCTGGTGACCATGAGTTGGTGGAGCAATATTTGGCTCAACGAGGGCTTTGCATCTTATTTCGAACTTGGAATAATTAGCTACTTCTATCCTAAGCTTCCGAGGGTAAGTAATTTAAATGTTTACCCCCATTATAAAAATAATGCGTATCACTGTTGAAAAGTCTGTAAAACACAGACAAATACAGTAACTAAGTTACTAAAACTCTTATCAAAGGTGAGTCATGCTGCCTTTTATGGTTTTTTTTCTTACAAGTTTTTTACTTATTAATTCTGTTTAAGTGACACTTATACTGAGACTTCTTTTGGCTTAAAATTTTTGATATTTGGCTGGGTGGTAGTGGTGCATGCCTTTAATCCCAGCACTTGGGAGGCAGAGGCAGGCAGATCTCTCTGTGAGTTCGAGGCCAGCTTGGTCTACAGAGCTAGTCCCAGGACAGCCAGGGCTAGACAAAGAAACCGTCTCATAAAACGGAAAAAAAAACCTTTAATGTTTATTTACTTATTATTGTGTGCAGCAGGCTGCATATGCCACAGCATACTTGAGGAGGTCAGAGGACAGCTAGTGCAAGTCCATTCTCTCTACTACATCCTGTAGTTACTAGAGTACAGCATACTAGCCAGACCAACATAATTTCAACACAATTCCCAAATGATCCATTTTCCATTAAAATTTCAGACATAGTCAGACAGGGTACTTTATATCTACCATCTCAGCTATTTAAGAAGCTGAGGCAGGAGGATTTAAAATTAAAAAAACAACCTGGGTTATACAGCGAGGCAGCATCTCAAACAACAAAGTTGTTGACACATTACTCTATGTTATAGGCTTCCCATTTCCAGAAGAGCAGATTTTGGCAACAACCTTGAGGTAGTTAATACTTATTATCACATCGACAAGGTCTAGAATCACCTAATAGCCAGGCTTCTGGGTAAGCATATATAAGATTATATATAAGCATATATAAGATTAGCCTTTGGATGTGCCTATTATCTAGATGATTGATATTATATTATTATTATTATTATCTAGATTAGATTATCTAGAGTGATTTAATTAAGGTGGAAAGATCCACCTTAACTATATGCAGTACTGTGGGTCTGATTGACATAAAGAGAAAGCGAACTGAACACTAGGACCCACTGCTCTCTGCTTCCCGACTCTTCATGAAAGGTAACCAGCTGCCTTGAGCTCCTACGGTCATGACTTCTCAGCCACAATGAACTGCGTTCTCTGTCAGGGACCAGTCCTGACCTGTCGAAGGGTTCTTGAATGGAGGAGTGAGGAATTGAGAAACAATAGGAAGAAATATAGACGTAGACAAAGAAAAAGATAGAGACCCAGCAAAGCTTCAGGAGGGCCCTGGGTCAATACCCAGTGGCCCTCAGTTTATTCATGATGGGCTTTTTATACATCAGCAAGGGGAGAGGCACAAGACCACCCCTTTTCAAGGTCAAGGTATAAAGTACCAACAACTGTAGAACCTTGAAAAAACCTGGTAGTCACGCCTTTGGCCAAATCATATTATTATGCAGCCCTGCTGGGAAAGCAAGCTTAGACTTTCTGACCTTGAGTAAGGCCTTACTAGGGAGCCTCTGTGGGCCCCCACAACTGTTGAACAATAAACCAAAATAAACCCATTCTTCCCTAGTTTACTTTTGGCAGTATGGTATATTTTGTCACAGTAACAAGTCAAGTAACTAATATAAGCCTAATTGATGGTATTACCAATCAAAACTTAAGTGAGGAATACAAAGGAGTTGATCAGAATGTTAACAAATGGAAGTAGATAAGAATAGAGATGTTTACCTGATACTGATGTGGCATGCAACATGAGAAGTCAGTTCAGAATTCCAATTGGTAGGGACTTTAGGCTTTATCTTGGTATCAGGAGCTAACTCACTCACCAGGGTGCAGATGACTCATCCGTGCAACATTTCCCAATCTCTGTTCTTTTTTTTTTTTTTTTAAATACCAAATTCATCTTGGGTGTAAATTATTTTTCTTTCTAGCTTCACATCAGAGAGAAATTGTTCTTGCTATGTGCCCATGTGCCAGTGTCTTGGACAGTCCTGTGGCTCCCAATACAGTGTAATGAACTGCTGTCTCAGAATACATGAACTGCGAACACTTGTATCTAGACTGTAGATTCCTTTTCAGTTGTAAATTACTATGTCAGCATCATTGTCAATTTATAAGTCTAGTGGTTTTTTTTTGCTTTGTGATTATGAATGGAAAAACAACAATCAGTTTTAATGAGCCATGGATTCAATTGATAATACAATCTAATGGATTGGAACTACATAGAGACAATGCTGGGAACCTATCTTGAAGAGAAAAACATGACTCTTAGGAATCACACTCTTCTGTAATTAGCTTCTTAAAAATCAAAATAAAAGATAGAAATAGGAAGGAAGATGGCCTATCATTTTGTTACTCAAGGAATTCTAAAGTTTGGGGCATATTGTGGTTTAGATATTTTTCAATTATTCTTTCCCTATTCAATATGGGTTTTGGAAGCTATCTTAGGAATGTTGGATTTTGTATTTCTGTAACTCTCAGAAGTTAATGTGGCTCAATCTTTTCCTTTATAGAATGAGATCTTTTTTTTTAACGTTTTACATGGTGTCCTCAGAGAAGATCATGCCCTGGAGTCTAGAGCTGTGTCCACTGAGGTGGAAAATTTCACAGAAACAAGTGAAATAAATGAACTCTTCGACATATATACTTACAACAAGGTAAAAACACATTTATGTTTTCTTCTGTGCTCATGGCAGAGTTGTGTGGAGTGGATTCTAAGGACTATAAAATGCTAAAACTTTGGGTCAAAGTAACTTTAATCTTATTGCCTAATCAATGTCAGAAAATACTTTAAAGTCAGGCTTCACTTAGCAAATACTATTAGTGAGGTCATATTAGATATTGGGCATATCTATTATAATAAACAGACTTACATACCTTGATGCTTTAAAAGCAAACTTTTCCGGGCTTCTCTCTCTCTCCTCTCTCTCTCTCTCTCTGTGTATGTGTGTGTGTGTGTGTGTGTGTGTACGTGTGTGTGTGTGTATGTGTGTGTGTGTGTATGTGTATGTGTGTGTGTGTGTATGTGTGTGTGTATGTGTGTGTATGTGTGTGTGTATGTGTGTGAGTGTGTGTGTGTGTGTGTGTGTGTGTGTAACAATCACAGCAATACTCCTGCTCTTTCGGGCTGCTAGGTCTCCTAGTAAAGGCCCAGAGGATGATAAAGATGGAATGGCCTTTTGGAATGTGTCTAAGATGACTACAGCAGTCTTAGCTGCACCAAATCCTTTTTTTAAATCAACAAACTCTTGATACAATCGCATCAAATAAATCAGTAAACTCCTGATGCAGCTACATCAAATCTAAAGACTCCTCAGCATCATCATTAACATTAACAGGTTAACATCATAATTCTAGTATGAATATTACTATACACAATTACAACTCTCACAAACTTACATCCAAAAGCAAATTCTCAATAGAACTATTTACACTTTACAAATTTTAGCAAACATATAAGAGCAATCCCTTAATAGAAGTTTACAAAACATAGGGTACATTAACACAAGCTAACATTAATCCACTCAAGGGACAAGAAAATATTTTTTTTTAATTTTAAAGAGACTGAGGAATATTAACTCCCCCTTTTCTTTATAATTTTTAAGCTGCATCTTGAACCTGAGTAGATTTCCTCATTTCTACATAAACAGTTCCATTTTTTACACAAAACAGTTCCATTCCTGCACCAAACAGTTTATGAGTCACCACAGTTAATAAAAAATAGATGCACACACAAAACAATTCATAAGTCATCACAGTTGATAGAGCCTATATGCATAAGTAAAGTCAAAATTGTACCATTGCAATTGAATCACTCCTGTCCATCCCATTTCTTAGGTCTGAAAAGTTAAAAAAGACAGTTCTGGTACCAGTCTTAAAAGTTCCTCTGAGTGCTCAAAATCAGGGCCTGGCTTGTCAGCTACCCTGAAGTCCCTGTATAGCAGTCCAAGTCATAATGACTCTGAAGCAAACAGCTCCAAATATGAGGAGTCCCATAACCAAAACTTTTTTGCAGTTTCCCTTGCATGAAACCCAGCCCAAGCAAGTGTCTCTGAAGCCTCCCTCTGAGCTACAGAGGCACTTTGTGTTAGCTTTTCCCTAGGCAAACACTGCTCCAGGGCAAAAAGCTGCTAGCTGAGCTGGTGCAGAGTCCTCTCTGAGAAAGCACTCCTTGCATCCAGCATGAACCACAAAGCTGTCTCTCAGAGGAGCCACGCACTGGCCTACTGCCAGCAAACAGAAACTGCATGGCCCTATCTGCTGGCTCCATTCAGCTTTTATTGTCTCGGTCTGTCTGTGCCTCCAGTAACCAGATTGTCCTCCCAGGACCCCTGTGTCCTAAGGTCCCAAGGGTTCTCTTATGCCTTGTACTGAATGGATGAATGCTGCCTGCTGTTACATGCTCTCAAGCATCACCTCAGGTCCAGGAAGAAAACCTGGCTCCCACTACCAGATTTGTTGCCTTGCTTGCAAGGCCAAATGCCACCTCAGAGTCCGCCACATTCTGCCACTGTGAGCTCGGGTTGCATCAGTCTAAGCGGTTCCCACAGAGCCCAGTTCTAACTGTTCAGCCTGGAGCTCGGTTCTGCCTCACCTCCACAGCTCCCTGGGCTCCAGCACATCTCAGCTGCTCCTCCAGCTGCTTCTGCTCATGTGGCTGATGCTGCTTTCCTGCCTGGGGCAGCAGTCTCTCTGCAGGGCTTCTGCTGCTCAACACTGCTCTCCGTTAGCCTCTCCCGAGATGTCTTTGCTGGACGCTGGCTGCCAGGAACTCTGGCTCCAGGTGACAGATCTGCTCTGGCCGCTGGGGTCCAAAGTCTCTGCTACACTCCAAGCCTCCACGTGCCACCGTTTGCCTCTCTCACTGTGTGGTGTCTCTGCTTGGCTTGTCAAGGTTGCACCTTGGTAACCTCAAGCCATGTCCTTCTGCTGGCTAATTGCGTTCTCCTCACCTCAACTCAGCCATGGCAGAAGGCGTGCAGAACCCTGCTGTTTGTGCTGGCTCTCAGTGTCCTTGGCAGCTTCTGGAACTTCTGAAGCCACTGGGACTGCTAAATTCACAGTGGCTGTTAGGTCCCGTCCATGCTTTGGTGAGAGGGAACTACTCTACGCTAAATTACTTTATATTAAACCTTCACCATATTCCTAGACCTAAAGCCTATATTCTCCACCTTCACCAAAACTTCTTTACAACTTTAAACCTAACTTAGTAAACAGATAAAAACACAGAGAGATACTTGCTGCAGCGTAACTCTTAACTAACCTGCTTCATACTCACAATTTTACTCCCGAAGATTAGAATATCACCACCTCCTTTCATTAATTACTAGGCATGGCCCCTGCTCTGCTGAGTTCCTTCTTGCTATCCTCCGTACCTAAGTCCCATGTTCAGGGCGCCATCTGTGGGAGCCTGTGGGAGTCCAGCTCCAACCCGCTCCCACCTTTTGAAGGGTTCTTAGGTGGAGGAGAGAGGAGTGAGGAAATGTCAGAGAGAAAGAGACCTAGCCGATGAGAAGAAAGAAACACAGGATAGCTTCGGGAAGGTCTGGATCAATACCCAACAGCCTTGAGGTTTATTCAAAAGGGCTTTCTGTAATATGCCAAGGGGAGAGGCAAAAGACTTCCCCCATGTAAGATCAAAGTACACCATACAGCCAAGAGTAGACCCTTCCAAACACCAGGTAAGCACGCCCATGGTCAAATCATCCCATTATGCAGCCCTGCTGGGTAAGGCAAGCTCAGATTCTCTGACTCTGAGGAAGTTCTCATTAGGAAGTCTCTGTGGGCTCCCACAGGTCTCTCACTGGCCTGGGGCTTGCTGATTTGGTTAAGCAGGGTAGTCATCCAGCACCAGGGATTTTCCTGGTTTTGTCTCCCTAGTTCTGGGATTACAAGCACACAAGCTTGGCTTTTGTACATGGGTTCTAAGGGCAGAACTTAGGTCCTCCTGCTTGCTCGCACAGTGAGCGCTTCACCAGCTAAGCCATCTCCCCAGCTCCAAACTTCTGTTTTGTAGAATTTTATTCTTACATGCAAATATCATAATTTAGACATTTTTTGTGTACTCCAACTCTTTATATGTAGGACATTTGCTCACTCTTTACTCACTACTCAGTGACAATCTACTATTTTATTTACATGTTTGAGGATAATTTGAACAGGGAATTCCATCAGAATCGCAATCAGAAGCATAGCATGGAACAGTGTTCATAAAAAGGGAATGTGTCTGTGTGTAAATACTGACTTTTGTCCAGTTCATGAACGACTTTGTATGTCCCCTTAGGGAGCGTGTATGGCCCGGATGCTTGATGGTTTCCTGAACCAGCACGTGTTTATCAGTGCACTTAAGGTGAGTTGCTAAGAGTGTTACCCGACTA
Source organism: Peromyscus aztecus (assembly GCA_902168405.1). Classification (NCBI taxonomy): domain Eukaryota; kingdom Metazoa; phylum Chordata; class Mammalia; order Rodentia; family Cricetidae; genus Peromyscus; species Peromyscus aztecus. The sequence continues at coordinate 17,794 of CABHPQ010162091.1, read as the reverse complement.
GCAGCAAACATAAACGGCTTTGGCATCCTATTGCCTTAACCCCAATTCCTCTGTTTTCACAGTCATATTTGGAGACATTTTCTTACTCAAATGCTGAGCAAGATGATCTGTGGAGACATTTTCAAATGGTAATTGTCCTTCTTTGAGACACTTTCTTGCTGAGTAACATTGTCTGATACAGTACAAGAGCTGGAGGCCATGAGTGAACAGGAACATGACTTTTCCCTATTTCTAAAACCCCCTTCCCTGTACTTCTATGCCTCAAATAGAGAGTGACCTACTAGGTCCCTAAATATGTATGTGTTCAATGAACAAATGGATGAATGAATAAGTAATCATTCATATTGCCAGTCCTTTGTGTTTGTGGTTCCATATCTGTATATTCAGCCAATCCAAGATGAGAAATAGAAAAAGTTCTGTTTGTACTGAACATATATGGACTTTTCTGAGGCCATTAGTCCCCAAACAATACAATGCAATAACTATTATGTTCACATACCATTTGCATTGTGAAGGTATTACAAGTCACCTGTAGATGACTTGCAGTATCTGCTTATATAGAAACACTGCTCTGTTTTACATAAGGGCATCAGCATCCATGGATTCTGTTCCCATGAGTGTCCTGGAAAAAAATCCCCTTCCAGATACCAGAGGGAAAGTCATGTATCGATAAACAGTTCTGAATATCAACCACTGAGGACCACTATATAATGAAGTAATAGGATGGTCGTTTCATTTCTTTGGGGGAGATTGCTGCTTCACAAGGTCTTGCTGATAAACCATGTTTGTCTTTTGTTATGATTTTTTTTAAATCAGGCCATAGATGAGCAGAATATAACCCATTTGCCAACAACAGTGAAAAGCATAATGGACAGCTGGACATACCAGGGTGGCTTTCCAGTCGTCACATTAAACGTGTCTACAGGTGTCATGAAACAAGAGCCATTTTATCTCGAAAAGGCTGAAAATCAAACTCTTGCAAACCACAAGTAGGTTATTTTATTCCTCTATCATCACCAGGCTTGGAGTTGAGCAACGTTGGGATGGAAACCAACCAGCAGTGAGGAAGTGTAACACTTGCTGGGCACATGCCCTGCTGCTGGGTGACTCCCTGAAGGGATGGCGCTGTGTACGAACTAGGGTGAGGCAGAACCCTAAATACCAAGCAAGGCCAGAAGCCTGCAACTAGGGATCAGTGTGTGCCCTTACCTGGGACTTAATCACGTGAGTGACCAGACCATTAGAATTCTACTTGTTTCTCATTGTCTGTCAGATGTAATGAATTACTCGGGATTCGGGTGAGAGACAAGAAGATGTCACCAGTGGCACAACTTTTCAGAAAAAAAAAATGAGGGTCCTGTTGCAATCTTTCCCCTAGACATAGAACCAAGAGGTCGCTGCCTCCTTGAGGACAGTGCTGTGCATATGTGTTCACGTAGTGAGATGTGCATGGGTGTGTGTGTGTGTGTGTGTGTGTGTGTGTATTTAAGGCCATATCTCCAACTTTTAAATGACAGCCTTTAGACCTGATTCAAACACTGGCGTCCACGAAAGTCAGATTGTGTGTAGGTCTTATTTAAGTCCTCTGAGCTCCAGTTGCATTGTCTGCAGCATAAATAGACTGGGGAGGCATGTAAAAATGCAGCGGCGAGTGCTAGCATGCCACTCACCACCTTCTTCTTCCTTCCTGCCTTCTGTTTCTTCCCTGATTTGTTAACTTGCAACTGTTTTAAATAATTTTGACCCTCACATCTCGTTGTAGTAGATATCAGCATGAATGGATGATTTTTCTTTTTTCTTTTCTTTTCTTTTTTTTCTTCTTTGGTTTTTTCGAGACAGGGTTTCTCTGTGTAGCTTTGGCGCCTTTCCTAGATCTCACTCTGTAGACCAGGCTGGCCTTGAACTCACAGAGATCTGCCTAGCTCTGTCTCCTGAGTGCTGGGATTAAAGGCGTGCACCACCACCACCTGGCAGATGATTTTTCAAATACTATAAAACGTCTCAAGAAAGGGCTGGCAAGATGGCCCAGTGGGTTTGGCCCCAAGCTTGGTGACATGAATTTGATCCCTGAAATCCATGTTAAAGGTGTAAAGAGAGAACTAACTCTAAAGAGTTGTCCTCTGACTCCACACATGTGTTGTGCTACATGTGTATTGTCTCCCATTTCTACGTGCGCACGCGTGTGCGCGCACACACACACACACACAAACAATAATAAGAACAAATCAAATAATCCTACTCTTTCTTCAAAACCCCAGGGGAGAGAAACTGAAGGCCAGTAGACTCTGCACTATAATATTCTGAGTCTTTGGAGAAGTAGGTGGAGTCTTAGGTATGCAGATAAATGCAGACTCACAGCTGAAGGACTAAGATGCCAGGTGTGAGAGTTGAAAGAAGACTGGAAACAATTGCCTGAACTGTGTGTCTTTCCTAACGACTCATGCAGTCCTTGTGGTCAGCTGATCCATCCAGTGCACAGACACCAGTGCAGGAGGAAAACGTAGACGTTCAGTAAATACAAATGTCGCGGCTGATGCCTGTGGACATGTTTCAGATAGAGAGAAAATTCAAGGTTCAGAAGTGTTTTTGAAATGCTGGCAAGCTTTTCCTTTTTAAGCTACTCTTCACCTCTCTGGGCATGGACAGATTTGGGTCGGCCTGAAGCATTTGATTAGCCCAGAGTGAGGCCAGGTGACTATAATTTAGTAAAATCAGCCCTTCCACATTTCAAACAGAAGACAGTCTCAGCAACTGTCTATGTTCTAAGAGGTAGATCTGTAAGAGACAGCAAGAGGGAGAAGTGATAAACAGTCAAAGCAACATTGGCTGACAGAAACAGCAGCGAGTAACCCCAAGAGCAAAGCCTGAGTGCCTGCCAGGATTGACTGTGGACTCAGAGGCCTGCTATTCTGGCATCTCTTTAATGTGGGCTGAGTGTATATTCTTGTGTGTGAACATAGCTAATTCTTTTCTTTTTTCCCAAAAAGTAACACATGGATTGTCCCTATTTCTTGGATGAAAAATGGAACCACACAACCTTTAGTCTGGCTAGACAAGAGCAGCAGTAAGTAAATATGTGTATGTGTATGTATGTGTATGTGTGTGTATTATATATACATCTTCATATATACACACATATAAAAACAGAGAAAGACATTTTGTTAAAATGTTGAGTTTTTGAAAACCTGATTGTTGAACCCAGAGCTTTAAAGACACACTTCAAATTAAAAGTAATTATACATGAAAATGTAGCTATATAGCAGACCAATATATACTTAAGAGCTATCTTAACTTTTATTTTATTGACTAATTATTTAGAAGTGTGGATGTATTATATTTTTAAAAATGTACTGAAATCTTTTTAAGAACCTTTCTTTTTTTTGGTAGTGGTATTCCCTGAGATGCAACTTTCAGATTCTGACAGTGACTGGGTGATTTTAAACTTCAACGTGACTGGATATTACAGAGTTAATTATGATGAGTTAGGTTGGAAGAAATTAAACCAACAGCTTGAAAAGGATCCTAAGGTAGGGGCTGGTTTGGGTGTTTTAATTCAGCATCATCCACTGTCCATTTGGAGGATGCACTTTCTGATGGAAAGCCCCTTCTGTACATCTATGATGGAGACAGTTTTATTTTCACTCTTTGGAAGGACTGATTTTGGGTGAATGTATATTTTTGAACACTCTTCTTGTTTTTCCAAAATAACTTTACCTTTTGAAATGAGAATCAGAGTATATTTTCCTAAGTTACTTCAATGCTTGATTCTATTTTTCACTTTACAATGAAAATATCATTTGTTGAATTCATCATGAGTTTAGAGACCATGTAGGTAAAGCTGTACCTAAGGTTTCTAAGCTTACAATTGGTACATAGTATATGCTAAAAATTATTGACTTATATTCTTAAAAATATTCTTCTCGCTCAGAGGAGTGAATTTAATTTCTGAAACATCAATAGTCCACTATCACTTTAAGTTATTTTTAAAAGCTTATGAATCGCCGGGCGTTGGTGGCGCACGCCTTTAATCCCAGCACTCGGGAGGCAGAGCCAGGCAGATTTCTGTGAGTTCGAGGCCAGCCTGGGCTACCAAGTGAGCTCCAGGAAAGGCGCAAAACTACACAGAGAAACCCTGTCTCGAAAAACCGAAAAAGAAAAGCTTATGAATCATGATTAAATCTATACATGGTAAATGGTTGGCCAGGTCATACCAGTCAATCTTTAGCTGATTGACATATAAGCAAAGCTTAACCAATGAAGAACAGGGTTCAAAGCATGAGTAGGGAGGGATGCTGGCTTTGGAGTCTACACGACTTCATGTAGGACTTTGAGCATCCACTTAGCTGAAGTAAAATCTGTCCTGAGTTTCTCTGTTGGGGACACAGCAGCCTCCACAGCAGAGGACAATGTACAGCACACTGGCCCAGAGTTTGGGCTATGGGTCAAGAGATGTCTGCTCACAGTTTTGCGTATTGCTTGCCTAAGCTGTGATTGTAGGCTGGCATTTGACTAGTGTTTGAATTTCCTCATCTATATAGTGGTTTTAATAGACTAATCTTACTCTAAGGTTTAAGGCTAACCTGAAAGTGTCCCCGTGAAGATGAGGAAAGGTGACACATTGTGTTTAATGGAGGCCAGACACAACTCAGGCACTCAGAATATGTTCAGTAACTTAAGAAAATGTTATTGATATTTGAAATAAAGCTATAAAAGCCACTTACAACATTTCTTCTTAAAACCTCTTTCAGATGAGCTAAATTCTTAGTGGCTTCTAATGGTACCATAAAGGACCATAAATAAGACAGACTTAGTGTGGCTCAAATGTATCTAGAAATGCAAACGTTGCAACTACCACAATGAAATGAGACTTAGCAAAGAGAGAATTAGGATTGGTGTACTCAAATGCTTAGGAGTGTTGGGAAGATAAGTTCCCTTGGACCAAATGAAAGTGCTGGGAGGTGTTGGAGGAATGACCGGAGACTTTGGGAGCCTCAGAGAAACTAAGCTTGAGTTTGCAGTTTGTGAGCTAATGGTGTTGTGATGATCAAAGAGAAGTCTATAGACTTAGGGTGGTTACTGGCCTCTGCCTCTCCGTGAATATGGGGGCACTGGGTCACATCAGTGAAATCTTTAGAGTGCAGATACCATTTAAAATTATCCCTCAGTGCTACAAAAATAGTGCTAAGTAACATTTATTTACGACCTGCTATGCCAAAACTTTCCTGAAAATAAGAAAGACATTGTAATAGCATTCAATATATACACTCTCTTTTGGAGAAGTTTTTGAAAGTCAGTTTCGGGGTCTGTTTTTTAACATGGTATGTTTTAGGGGAGTATTTTGGTAACATTTCTGCCAGGTTTAATCATTATAATTGATATCAGAAGGATTTCATCAAAACCACATACATAATCAGCAAATTACGGACTGGTCTTTGTAGCCACTATTTCTGTACCTATGAGACAATTTCTCAGGAAGGGATTTTTAGGGCACTGTTGGTCTTGAACTGCTGTTTGAAAACTATTTTCCTCCTTTCTTGACCATGCTTGGGTTTCTTCCTGCAGGCCGTTCCTGTCATTCACAGGTTGCAGCTGGTGAGCGATGCCTTTGCCTTGTCTAAGTAAGTCGTTTCCGCTCTCACTGGTAAAGGGCGTAGCTTGAAAACTTTACAGAAATAATAGCCTTGTGACTACAAAATGGTTCTCTAGTATGTGGAAACCATAACCAATGAAGAACAGAGTCCAAAGCAGGACATGGTTGCTCCAACCTGTGACTCAGCTCCTGGGAGACTGATGCAGGAGGATTGCTGTGAGACAGCAAAACACAAATAAAAATAAAACCAAACAAATAAACTTAAGATTAGGCCAAATTCCATGTTCTCAGTGGACTTTTATAGCATAAATTGTTGTTGGCTATAAATAGACTAACAACTGATATTTTGAAGTTACTCAAAGGTGATGGCTGATTTCTATAATGGTGGGGATATCTGGGATACATTGATATACTGCAGAATTATAAGTTTTATATGTATGTACTAGATTTGTTTAGGATAAGCCATGCCACTGTTTAGCCAGAAATATATCCAAGATTTAAATTTTCAGGCTATATATATATCTTCTTTAATGCATATATTATCATATAATAAGTTACCTAGTGTGTCCTCCTTTATGCCTGTCATATGTGATGAGTATTTGCCATTTATTTACTAATTATTCCCTCTGATACCTGTTGCTCAATGCTTGGCTGAAACACCTCTCTAGAGTCACTTTGGCTTGGACACCACTGGCCACATCCTCCAAGAATCATCTTTTGGCTTCTTGACACTTGGATGCGAGCCCTTGACTTTCTGACTTCACTTCTTCCTACCACTGTGAGCATCCTTAAAGCACAATTATGTCGCCTTCCTTCTTTCCGTGGGATGACTCATTTGGTCTGATAACTTAAGTGGTTGTTTTATTAGGTACAAGGCTCAGTTAGATGCTCAGATGCTGGAACATGGAATGATTGATTCTGTTCTAAAGGGACGTCTCTCCCTCCTCCCTCCCTTGTCTTGTGTTTATCCTGCAGCCATTTCAATCCATTACCTTAACCACTGAATGCTACTTTCTAAGTTGTCTCTGCTATTTATTATTCTCTCTCTCCCTCTCTCTCTTTCTCTCTCTCCCCTGTGTGTGTGTGTGTGTGTGTGTGTGAGAGAGAGAGAGAGAGAGAGAGAGAGAGAGAGAGAGAGAGAGGGAGAGAGGGAGGGAGAGAGGAGAGAGAGAGAGAGAGAGAGAGAGAGAGAGAGAGAGAGAGAGAACTCTCCCCATTGCCTAAACTTAAAACCTCAGAGACACCCTGCTGTCACCTTTCCCACGTCTCACGCTCAGTCACTCAGCATGTCATATCTATCCCCTCCTGGTGACACCTTCTGAGTTCTCACCTTACTACTTCTACCACTTACATATTCAGCCGTTTCTGTCATCTTCCTTCTGTTCTCTTTCCTTAGCTTTCAGCCTCTCATTCCTTTGGGCTCCCTTATGGCCTTCGGCACTGCCACAGTAGGAGTTCCAGGCATCAATTCTATCACATTACTTTGCTTGCTTAAAAAAAACTAGATTTCCTTCCCAAGAAATTTTAACTCTTTGTCCTGATTTTCAATGGTCTCCTCAGGTTCGAACCACCTGATCCGTTATCTTTGTCTCTCCTTAGACACAGAATGACCTGATCCACTTGCTTTACCTCTCACTAGACACAGAACGCCCTGCCCACTGGCTTTGCCAGCCCACCACAGTGCTCCCCACTGCTTCTCCTTGGTCCCGTGCTGCCCTCTCTGCCTTTTTCAATTACACGTGGCCTTCGGTGCTCTTCTCGAGTGTTTCTTTCTTGAGGCCTTCTCTGACTTCCCCTTCCCCCTGGGGTGTTTCCGTGTGTATGCTCTTGCTTTGGGAACCTTATTCTCAGTACTCAGCACCTTTTCTGAGACCCCCTCCTTGACTTCCTAGCTACCAGCTGAACTCCTCCATGATGCTCTTAGCTGCAGGCAAGTGCAGTGTCTTATGCTGGCTTCTCTGCCCACCAGCAGATGGCAGAGCATTCATCTGAGAATGCTTATGATTGATAACTATTGACTGGGATGTATATTGTCGTAAGAACACATAATAAATACTCAATATTCCATAACTCAACAGTTGGCCAGGGTTTTCTACAGCTTCTAGTGTGGGTGTTTGGATGAACTGAGCGGATACAAAGGCCTGGCACCATTTGTCGAGTCCTGTATTATGATATCATCATACCCATTAAAGAAAGTCCCATCGGACTTTCGCCGCCCTTCTACTTGGTTGGTTTACACATCTTGTTGAAGTTAGATGTTGAAAATGGAGCAGATATGGGAAGAGAGAAGATCTTTTAGCAGGTCAAGGTTTTTTGAGTGTGTGTTTTTTTAAACCAAACAGAAACAATTATATTGAAATTGAGACAGCACTTGAGTTAACCAAGTACCTTGCTGAAGAAGATGAAATCCTAGTGTGGTTTGAAGTCTTGGTAAACTTGATAAACAGGAATGTTATTTCTGATGTGAACAACTATGCTATATACCCATTATTGAAGGTAATTTCATGCTTTGTTATGTGGCTTTTAAATCAACCCTCTTTGCCTCTGTGTTCTGGCCAGCATCTGTGGGTCAGGCCTTTCCAAAAGCAATGTTCTATTTATTCCAGATGTTTGGTGATTTATTTCTTTTTAGCTACAACTGATTGTTCTTAGAAGAAAAATCTATTAGCCATAGACCTTGACTTAGAGATGAATGAGGGAGAAGCTTGGCAGGGTTTTTCATTTTTGATGAAGTGACAGTATTTCCAGAAAGAAAGAAAGAAAGAAAGAAAGAAAGAAAGAAAGAAAGAAAGA
>CABHPQ010162089.1:0-50841 GCA_902168405.1 Peromyscus aztecus | reverse complement strand
TTTAATATTGTGGCTGTTCTGTCTCTGACCCCAGATAAGTTTATTAAGGTACACAATATTTTGGGGAACACAATACCACCACAGATGGGGCCACTGATAAGTTGCCCATGTTTCAACAATTAATCCTCTTCTCATGCTAATGGGGAAAAAAATAAGTAAAAGTTGATAGGTCACAAAAGAAGGACCTCAAAGTAAGAAGGGACTTGTAAGGAAGAATGGTTTGGGTGGGAGAGAGAGAGAGATGGAAGAGGGTAATGAAGGGTGAAAATGACTACAGTTCCTTATATACACTTATGAAACACTCAAAGAAAAAAAAATACCATGCAGGACTAGGACACTCACTCAGCCGGTGAAAGTGCTCGCCACCAAGCCTGGCAACCTGAATTAGGTCCTCAGAATCCGCGTGCTGGAAGGAGAAAACTGACTGTGGTAGCTTGTCTGCTGACCTCCACAAATGTTATGGCATGCATGCACCCATGCATACACATGACACACAGCTGTAAAAATATTATAAAGACTCGCAAAATCAAAGCCCAGTGTCATGGCACACGCCTGTCATAGTGAGTTTGAGGTCAGGTTTGACTACATGAAATCCCGTCTCAAAGTAACAAAAACAAAAACAAATTTTAAAGGAAACAATCATAAAAAGATTTAAAACATTAAAGACTACTGCTTTTGTTGCATGTGGACAAATATAGAGAATTTATGTAATTAGAAGACTCGATTGCTTCATAAACGTGTGAGCTTGCATGACTTTAAACGTGGGACCAAAAGGAGAGAGGACAAGTTTATTGACTAAGCCTTTCGGGTGCACAGCTGCTTAACAAATGGTGGGGCAGCTGCTTGGAATGGCAGGAGAGATGTGCCTAACTTTTGATCTTTTGATCATGGTTACATAAGCCTTCCTTTTTGGCTCCTATAGAGTTGCTTGCAATATGCTTATGTAATACGGTTGAAACTTCTACCAAGAAGGAAGCATCTCAGAAATGATGTTAGCTGGCTTCTTATGTTTAAAAGCATGAGTGTGTGTTTGTAAGGGTCTGTGCACATGTGGGCACAGTGCTTTGTACATATTTTTTTTTTTTAACAAAGGATTTGAATTAGCGTGGGATGTTATTTGTCCTGGACAGGCTTCCATATCAGATGGTGGTTAGTGCTTGGGTAACATGCCCTTCAACTTATGAAGCCTTACAAGTTCAATGAGTCTAGGTACTGGGACTTTCAATTTTACCCTGAGGTAAAATTATTCCTTTGTCCCAGAGAGTGAATTCGGTAATTTGTTTATCAAACTGTAATAATCAAACTTAAGATAGAATGTGGCTAGCATCTTATATTAGTAAATTGGTTTTGGAAGCTCATTATATTAGTCAGATGATTTTTTTTCTTATCCAATAAGACTCAGCCTAGATTTGCCTACTTAAGCCAACTATTTTCTGTAGCATAGAAGTCAAGACAGAGATAAGTTTTTGCTTTATTTAATTTTCTTTATTTATTTATTTATTTATTTATTTATTTATCTATTTATTTGCTCACTTGCTCACTCACTTATGTGTGTGTCTAGCTGGGGATTGAGTGGGCATTGTGGAGGTCACAGGGTAACTTGTAGGTGTCAATTTTTTCCCTCCATCATATAGGTTCCAGGGATGAAACTCAGGCTTGGCAACAAACAACTCACTTTATAAGTTATTCCAGTGGCCCCAGAAATAGCCTTAAATGATAAAATAAAATAAAATAAATAAAAGTCTTTCTGTAAACCTCAAATAGGATGCCTCCTCCTTACTTGGGTTGAATCAACATAAGCACAAAGTCCCAAAATATGACAATTAATTGTCTTCAACAGACACTTTTCATGCTCATTGTTGAAAGAATAAAAACAACAAAAATAAAACAATAAAACAAGTCATGCTTATAAGCACACAACCATTATGTCTCTCTTAGTTTTTAATCATAATCATCTCTTGCAACATGATACCATTCTTGTAGCATGATCCATATTGCTAGATAACAGCTATATTGTATAGTTTTCTATGAAAGATGATGACGTAGGTACTTTTCTAAGTACTTTGGAGGAATGTGGAGGGGAAACCAATGTGGTACAAGGCTGCAGCTACGGCTCAGCGTCATAGCATTTTCCTAGCATATGAAGAGCCCTGGGTTTGATGCCTAGGATCAGGGGTGAGGGTGAGGGAGGAGAGGGAAGGAAGAAGAGGGAAGGGGAGGGAAAAGACAGGAGAGAAGAGGAAAAGGGAGGAGAAGAGAGGGGAGAGGAGAGAGAAAAATGTGAATTTTTAAATTTTTAAGTTCATTGATTTTTTTTTTTATCAGACTGGGTATGATTTCTCTATGCCTTCATTTTATTTTCTATAAAATGATGGTACTAGTAAGTACAGCTTTGTGTCTGGTATATAAAATTTTTAACAGTTATATTCAATTCCTATTCTATTTATAGTAAATTACCAAAAAGGTATTAGCTTAAATAATGCAAATATAAATTCCAATAAACTAAAGATGGAGTTTCAGGAAGGCTATCTTCTCTTTGAGAAGCTCCAGAGGAGAATGGACTTTCGTGCCTTTTCAGTTTTCTAGAACCCACATGCATTTCTTGGCTCATGGTCTCACACTGTCTGCAAAGTTTCTCGCATCTCATGCCTTTGATTCCGACCTTCCTGCCTCCCTTTCCCACCATAAGGGACTCTTGTAGTTACAATAGGCCCACAAAAGTGATTAAAAACATAATTCCCACCTCAAAGTCAGCTTACTAGCTACCATTTCATCTGAAAAGACATTAATTCCCCATCATATGGTGATGATCATAGGTTACAGCAACCCGTAGGAAGACGCATTTAGAGGTCATCATTCTGCCAACAATGTCAGAATACCTGCCACTCAGGAAACACCCAAAGAATGTGGGCTTTTGCCATGAAGGAAGAGCCCTTCCCTGTACGCGTTGTTATATTTAGGTGAAAAGATGCCAACTGACCAATGTCCCAGAAACCGAATGAACACAAAGCTCCAGCTCACTGAGTTTCAACACCTTGTACGAACATTCATTCTGGCACTCTGCCTAGAAATCTGAAGAATAATGTGCCACATTGTCATGTCTGATCTAGAACCTGTAGTTTGAAGCTGTCCTGTTTTCTCCTCTTCCATGCCTTTCCTTTCTTAAGGATATTTTACTGCTGCAGGAACACCTTACTTATACACAACTGATACATCACAAAAGGAAGTTGAGTGCTTGCCTTTCTGTCAAGGTTAAAGCCCTGTGAGTCCAGCCCTGAGGTTGGCAACTCCCCTACCCCCACCTCCAATGCTCCATGTGTGTCTCCACTCATCTCCAGAATTCAAATACATCTCTTTGAGTCAAGCCATCTCTGTCTATTGTGAGAGAAACACAACTATTTTCTCTCATGTGTATGTAAACGTTTGGAGTCAAATGCCCCCTCTTATTTCCTAATCCTTTCTGGAATCCCCTGAACTAGTCTTCCTCAATGATGCTGTCCCAGTATAATGGCAAGGGAGACATACTTCACTTTTCTTAACTGTTACATAAGCTTCCTTTTCTTTGTTCTCTGAGAGTTTGTAAAAACGGCCATGTCATATGGGTGAAGTGTCTACCAAGATGGAAGCATTTCAGACATTACCTAAGCTGGTTGCTTACGCGTGGAGGAATGTAGGCCCCTCAGTCTTAGATGTAGCCTTCTGGCTCCTTCTTGTCTTCCTTCGCTGACTGCTGCCAGCACCCCAAGAAGGCTCGGTTCTCTCCTTTCCACTTATTCTACCTTAAGTCTGTCTTCTGCCTCGTACTGAAACAGCCCTGTCAGTGTGCTAAAGGGCACCAGGAACTATTTTTAAGCACCCACCATATGCCAGACCCTGTGTTTAGACATTCTGCATACATTGTCTCATTTAATCCTAATTTAATACCTTAGTGGGTAGATATTATTTCTCCTTTTTTTTTTTTTTTTTTTAACTATAGATTTTTTGCAACTGGGCCACAGAGAACTTTATGTTGTCCAGTAACAGCAGCAGGGTAGGTACAGCAGGGAGAATTCAAACTCAGATTTGCCTAATTTCAAAACCCCGATTTTCACCGAGCGTTTCGGAGTCTGTCTTCCAATGCTGGGTTTAAGGTATGCCCCTCTGTCTAGGCTTGCTTGAGTTCACGGATTCTGTGGCAGATCTTAGGATAACCTAATAACAGACAGTATCATTCTTGCTCACGTTGTTAATCATTTCCGTGGGCAACTAAAGACTGCAGTATGTACTGTTTTGATCACTGGTCAAACATCTCCCTTGTGGGTGGTCATGCAGATGAATCCAGGTGCATGTCTCCTAGTTTCTAAGGGCACCTGCAGTTAAAGAAGGAAGTAAGTTGTCAGGTGTGGGTGGCTTTTGAGCCACAATAAATTTGGGTTCTAGTGAAGGAAATGAATCCTGATGAATCCATCCTTTTTCCATTAAAGATCAACCCTTAGTGTACCCTGTGGCAGGCCAAAACATGCTTTTGTTCTTTGAACAAAAACACCCACAACGGAAACAGAAACCAGTTTAGCAACTTCCCTAGTGAGTGCAGAAGGTTTCATGTAACTAAAGCTTCCCATTGTGCCTGCCTCTCTGGTCCTGGTAAATTTGGAGTGTTGCAAGGTTGATATTGTCCTCTAAACTCCTTGCTGCAAGACTATGAATTTACTTTGCCAATGCTTTATACCCTGCATTTCCTTAGCAGTAATCTGAATCTTAAGACCTGTTTGGTAGAGTGGATTTTGTACCTCCTTCTGCCTCTCTCCCTCATCCTTGCCTGCTTGGGATGGAGGGAGAGAGGGAGGGAGGAAGGAAGGAAGGAAGGGAAGGGAGGGCAATGGTGGCATAGGCCTTTAATCCCAGCACTTGGGAGGCAGAGGCAGGTGTATATCAAGTTCGAGGCTAGTCTAGTCTACAAAGTGGGTTCCAGGACAGCCAGGACTATACAGAGAAACCCTATTTTGAAAAAAAAAAAAAAAGAAAAGAAAGAAAGAAAAGAAAAGAAAAAGAAAAAGAAAAACATAATGCAACTGGAATAGCAGTCTCTTAATAGGAAAATCACTTTCTAGGTTTTAAATTTTGCCACATACAAAGGAGATCAGTTTGGGAAACCATTCACATAATAGCCTTGCCCTTGTGTGTTCTATATAGATGGAAAAGTTACAAAAAATGATCTTTTAAATATAAATAAATAGGAAATCATCCCCCAAACATTATTATTTCTTTCACAGGAAGGAAAAATGCAGATTAAGTTAAGCAATCAGTATAATTCATGAATTTTGTGTGTGTATGTAATTGGGGAAGCTGAACAAAAATACACTGTACCCAGAAAATTAATGCAGCCTAGTGTCATTATTGGACCAGCAGTCAAAACTGGGACAGAGGCAAGAAATTATATATATAAGAAAAAAAGAATGTAGAATTTACTCAAGTCTGAAAGTTACCGCATTATATAAAAATCTATATTCATAAGAAATATACATTCAGGTACATGGGGTAGAGGACTATGATGTGTGTAATTTCCTGTGGAGGAGAGAAAATCCAAACACAAAGCAAACAGGATAAAATAGTGATAATGGTTGAATCTAAGTACAAAGTACGGGAGTACTTTCCTCCTAGCTTATATTAGTTCATAGCTATGATGCTGAAATCTGAATTTCTCACCTGGGATATTATTACAGAAGCCCAGACCAGTAGGTCCAACTGCTTCTTAGACATGTTCATTAGGATACACCAAAGGTATTCCAATATCAACTTTTTCCAAAGTTATTTTGTATCATTTCCCCCTTTAAACCTCTTTCCTTCACCATTCTCTGCTACCAAACTAACTCTTTCCTTTCCCTTCCAAGACCCCCAAACCATTACCGCAGTTATCCCAAACCCCCAAACGCCACTCTAAAGCGTCTTGAATTAATCTACCCCCTTTAATCCCTACAGCCATTATTCTGCTTCACATAGCACACGGATTACAATCATCAGCTCAGAGGTGGGCCCCTATATCCAGGATGGATCCCTCTAATCCATTGCATGACTTGTGGCTAATTTCTAAAGGCCAAAGCTGATCCTGTTAATGCTTCCCTTAAAATCCTAATTGTATCACTGTGGCTTTCAGATTAAAATCAAAATTGTCAAAAGTAATTTACAAGATATACAAAGGCGTTTGTTTCTTGGAATGTCGTCTCTCTCCTATTTCCTACCCCCTCTAAGCCGCAGTTGACTTCATGACATGCTGGTCTTCTTTGCCTTGAGCATTTTCTTCACCCCCATCACACTTTATCTTTCAACAATATACTCCCATTTACTCGAATTACTAGTACTTTAAATCCCAGTTTAGATGACATCTTTCACCTCACGGCACCCCAAGTATGATTAATTTAGAAGCAGATTCAAAATATAGTACAATTATCATTAGCACATCTGTTAAATTACCAGATAGCATGTGTGCTTTCAATCAGTTCAATTTTCTATAACTACTTGTTGAACATCTGTTACATGGCAAGCTTCTTCTGAATGGATCGTTGAGCAGGCATGTACTGCTGCTGTCTGACGGTATTGGTTTGGATACAGGAACTGTGCTGAACACCCTCTGTCCTTAAATTTTAATAAAGGTAACTAGCACTAGCGATAAATCGGTACGTATCACTTGTTGGTAAATGTTAGGATGAAAATGCCATACATAAGGGGTACTTTCCAACATACATCAGTAGTCAGCAGACCTCTCTGATAAAATAGTATACAGCTAGGGGTTTAGGTAAAATGATGAAGCAAGGTCAGGCCATTGTCTGGGTGGAAGAGCATTCAACAAGTACAGGAACTACGAGAGCAAAACCCAGCTAGGAACAGACTCAGCATGTTCAAGAAACAGAAAAGAGGCCCACGGAGGTTAGCAAAAAGACACTGGCAAGGAGCTCTAGGAGCCAGAACCTGCTCACTTAAACAGTGAGTCCACTCTAACTCAGTCTTGGTATGAATTTCAGTTGTCCTAAAGACATTCTGTATCAACGGAGAAAACAAACAGAACTGCAGTTTGTGGAGGAGGAAAGAACGCTGAGGGTTGAGGCCAGTGGAAACGCCTCCCTAGTTTAAAGCTGTTTGTTGCCCAAGGGTTTGGGACCAGAGCCTGGAACACCTGAAGCAGTGTGAGGAATACAGTAGCCAGTGTCTCAAAGCTTTGGTCCCTTACAAACCAGTGATGGTGGCCAGCCAGTCTCTCTTCCCTTTTATTCCTTTCTGCTTGTTTCAAAGCTGAGATAGCCAACAGCATGATTCTTTTCATGACCAGGTGGTGACGGGGAGTACTTTTTGTCTTTGTACGACAGCAGTGATTTTTGTTGGGAAGTATAATACACAGTTTTAAGAATAAAACAATAGTGTTCAGTTTTTCACAACAACTTCCAGACAGAGGGTCAAAGTAGACCTAATGTGGTATTATTCTACTTTATATGCTTTCTGTATGGTTAAAAACAAAAAATAAGAGATATAAATGCAGCTTGCTGATAGAGTACAAAATGAGTATGCATGAGCCCCTAGACTGCAGATAAATAAAATTAAAATAAATCATTATATTATTTAAAGACAACATTCTTTCTTCATCACATCTAAAAGATATTGAACTAGCTTTCAAAATGATTTCTAGTCCATTTCTTTTTCCTGTTGATCAGTACCCAATCATTAGTTTCCCATTTCATTTTATTATATTTTATCTTTGTGTGATATCTGTAATCTTAAAGGTTGCCTCCCTTTGTTGAAAATGGGATAAGAATACTAGTTCACGTTTGTTTTAAATAAATAAAATAGAAGAAGAAACTGGAAAGGAAAACAAAATGAAATGAAAACAGTGCACACAAGGAACATAATCTCAGTGCGGTGGAATTCAGTAAGGCCACGGATCATACAACTTCTGACGGTCTTCACTGTACTGTGTTAAACCTACAATCCCAGCATTTGGGAGCGCAAGGTAGGAGCATTTCAGTGAATGCAGAGCCAGCCTGGGCTAAGGAGAAAGACCCTGTCTTAAAAAACAAAAAACAAACAAACAAACAAACAAACAAAAACAAATCAAGAAACTCTCCACTCTTGATATAAATATTTTAACCAAACACTAAACTCATTTAGCATTATCTAAGGGGTTTTCTTTACTTCCTTTCCTTTATGCGTGTATTTTGAATTTTCTAAAGCAAGTGCTGGGAAAAAAAATTTTTTTTTCAAGACTTGACTGTAAAACATTTCTGTATTGTTAAGAACATGGCATTAGCAAGACTTATCTTGACACAGCAGGCAATATTTGAAAAACCCACCCACACTTCCTCAAGTTCTGTAACAGAAGCTATTTAAGTCAGTCTTAAAAGGGGACTTTTTAAACTTCACTGAGTTTGTTCTTTAACAGTGCATACAGGTATAAAGTACGTTCTGATTACTGCCACCCCACAATCTCTAATCTCCCTCCTCCCCATTCCTCTCTTTCCTCCCTATAAGTCACTTTTCCACATTCGTGACTTTTTGTTGTTATTATTTTCCTTTGGTTTTATTGGGTTGTTTGTTTTTGAGATGCATTGAGTTTAACCATGACCATCTGTGTGACCAGGGTTTGGAACTATCCATTGCAGCTTGGTAGGCTCCTAGTGGGTCCAAAACTGAACAATGACTGTCCCTCCACAAGAATCCATCAGGAGACTATAGTTCAGCAAAGTGGGGTAGGGCTCTATAAGCACCCCTAAAAGGGCCTTTTTTTTTTTTTGGTTTTTCAAGACAGGGTTTCTCTGTGTACCTTTGCACCTTTCCTGGAACTCACTTTGTAGACCACGCTGGCCTCGAACTCACAGAGATCCTCCTGCCTCTGCCTCCTGAGTGCTGGGATTAAAGGCGTGTGCCACCATCGTCCGGCAAAATTTTAGTATTTCATGTCTTTTTTTTTTTTTTTGGTTTTAAAAGGGCCATTTTTAACAGAAAGAATTTCTGGTTCCTTTGGATAAATGTTTTGCAAAATTTAATTTGATTTAATAAAGTACAAATAATAATTTTATATAGTAGCTCATGACTTATATCTGAATAGTATAACAGTCAATTACAGTTTTCTGGAGTTCATGTTAAGTAAATCATAATACTATCTGACCTGTGGAACAAGCATGTTATCTTTGCCAGTTTTTAAAACTGTAAAATTAATTTCTAAATAAACTTAGCTGTAATTAAATTATGAAAAACGGATAACTGTCATAAATTAACCTCATTGTTCTGTGAATATCCCACATGGAAAAAATGAGGAAAAAATATTCTTAAAGTCTCTGAAATTTAGTTAGAAATAACTAGGTCTAGTGGTTAAATGATAAGATCATAAGTTACCTTTAATATCTTGATTAAGTCCTACCTGTTCTCTGCCACAATTGACAATTTTTGTATCGTTAAGAGCAAGATGGACAATATCACCCACGAAAAGAGGAAAATGACTCTTCGGTGTCCACTTCTCTACTTGGTTAGCGGGTTGGCCCTGTCGATGGGATGACTATGCCATCTGGCCCAAATCTCTTTGCTGCTGAGTTAATCTTGGGCTTAGTATTCATATTACTATCCATGTTGTAATAATTTGCAGTGTCACCAAAGAGTTATGCTTTTAGCCTTAAAAGCTCTTCTTAAATTGTGCAATAATAATTGTGCAAAATAATGCTTTCATTGTGACATTTTCATACGTGCATAAAATATGCTTTGATCACATTCACCCCGTCTGTGCCCCTTTCTGGTCTTCCTCTCAGCACTGTCTTTGCCTGGTCACGTTCCTAAGTCATCCTTTTATATCCATGCTCTTTTTGTTCCCTTTAAATTCAGCGTGAGAGACAACAGGTGATGATAATCTTTGTGAGTCTGGTTTGCTTAGTTTAACACGATGACCTTCAGCTTCATCTGTTTTCCTACAAATGACATGATTTTCATAATTTTCTGGCTGAGTAAAACTATTGGGTAGTTATCAAATTTTCTTTGATAACTGCATGGCATGAATCTATAGCTTGATGATTGTGAACAGAGTCATGGCAAACGTGGGAATGTGGATATCTTTAGTGTAAGCTGGCTTTGGCTCTTCTGAATACATTCCCAGACCTCTGTATGTCCTTTTATGCTTCTCTCTTCATAACAGTAATTTAAAAGCCGGCACTTTCCAAGTGTTTATGACATGCCACATCTGACTTTACCTTATACATGATAAATTATTCAATAGTTACAACAACACTTGAAAATATTACAATCCTTGTTTCACAAGTGGCAAAATTGAAGAACATGGGTCACGTACCACACAGTCTTGAGCCTAAACTGACCGTCTCCAGGATATTTCCTGTGCATGGATTTGTAATGCTTACATTCTGAAAAACATAGGTCTGTATTCCCCAGGGAAAACAGGGTCACCACGAAGCCTAATGGATGCAAAGAATGAGAAATACACCCTCTGCTTAACATGAGACATTTTCACCAAGGGAAACCACGGAACTTTAAGGGACTTTTTGCCTTTAGTCACAAAATATTCTCACAAGGGAAAAAAGGAGAAGGAAATAAAAAGTCTGCATTATCCAATGACTAGATTACCACAATAACCCGTGATGAGTTGTTCCAATATTTATTGCTTACTAGGTACCACTAATCTTTATTATATGCTACTTGGTCTGGTTAAATCATAGGGCTAAGTATCTTTTATTCATGAAAACCATACAGGACTTTTATGAGATATTTATGTGCTCTAGCACCCAAACATACTTGATATGCATGCCCTGTAAAAGCTGGGAAAAGAGAGCCGCCTCTGGAAGCACTTTAAAAATTTTAAGAGTCGCTCTTGATGACTAGCTCTGCTCCCCAAAATGAAATTAAATCTTAATAATTAAACTTTGTCACAGAGCAATATCCCTGTTTCCGGTGAAGCAGACATGATTACTTTATGATGTAGAAGTGCCCTGGACACTTTGCTTCAGAACTGATAACATTTGTTCCCGTCATTTTCCCCTATTTGTCACTCCATCTGTACTGCCCTGAGGGGAGATACCCGCACAGTGCATTTTTGATGAATACACACTGCAAATAAAACACACATCTCATCTCAGGTTGAGGCTTTCTCCTTGACATTGCAACATAATATTAGCAAATGGATTTTTATAATTATACTGTCAGCAAGTAACATCTATAATTAAGGAGATGATTTCTAACTCCAATTTACTAAATCTTCAAGAGACAACTTTTTTCTACTATGTATTTTTCTTTTGTGAAAAGTGAAAAGTGTATCCAGAGCATCTTTAAAATAAACAGCAACAGAAAAAAAGGGGAAAATAAATATACAAGGAGATATATTTAATCATATTTATAAATTTCATAAAAATAAACTAAAAGCCAGGCATGTTGGTGCATACCTACTATTCCAGAACTTAGAGAAAAGATTAAGAACCAATGACAAAATACTGGAAAATACCCATCTTATACTGATTTGACATGTATGTAGATAAATAGATATAAATATTTAGTTAAATATGTGCCTAGAATATAACCAATTCATGGGTGTATTTTGCATGAGAGTGTATGAATGTATATTGGTTGTTTCATAGTTATATTATTCATCTTTAGTCATGAAAATGACAAATTTTGATAATGCTACTATTATGTGTGATTTAAGTATGTAAAAAGCTTATACTAGCTTAGGTTTTGTTTTTGTGTGTGCTTTTTTTTCTGGAATAAAGTCTTACTTTAAGAAGGAGACAATTCCTTCTTGCTTACTACCTGCTACTATGGTTTCTCAGGCATCTGAGAATATGAGAAACTGAGGTTGAGCACAGTAGCATCCTGAGAACACCTCTGTCTTCTTATTCTGCTTACCATATAAAGCTGCAAGGAAAAAGCATCCAGCATTACAAGAAAATGTTATGATACTAGTTTTCTGGGAATGCCTAACACAGCAAAATTTTGAGAACAGGCAACATCTCCCGGGATGATTGTATAGCTAACAAGAGAATATTTATAAAAGATAAAGCATTATTTGTCTGTAAGACAGTGTTATTAACATCACGTAAATGTACCAGAATGGTGTCTAGGAGTAGAATAAGCCAATAATGGCATTAAGAAAGTGAATGGAGTTTAACATCTATTAAACAGTTACTCAAGCGGAGTTCCAGGAAGTTAACTAGAAGTTTTCTGTAGGTTATCTTATTTATTCAGTAGCAATTACCTAGAATATAGCTACAACTCTTGAAAAAATCAAGTATAGGGTTTGTAATGGATCCAAATGCAGCTCCCTCAAAAACACAATACATTTCCACATTGCCAGTGAACACCAGCTCCCTCTGAAAGCTTGATCTTTTTCCAGTTGCCAAGCAGCTTGCTACAGAGCTTTTATATTTTGACAGAGACCACCATCTGTGTATGGCATGTAAAATATGACATGGAGCACCAGAGATGTGAATTGTTGGAAATGCTGACTCCATTTTCATTACATCATTATCAATTCTTTGTCATGTTATCCACTATGCATATAGTTTTCAATGACTTGTAAATCTTTGCCGTTCTTCTGAAGGCCACCAGTTCAAGTTTCTAGTAGTGCTTGGACTCATAAGCATCTGTGATCACTGAGTTGCCATTTTCTGTTCCTGGTTATTGTGCTCTTAAGCCCCCCAATCAAAAGCAGCATTGCATCTTGTTTAAACTTCTGTGCACTGCCAAAGAAAGTTCTGGAAAACAGGGAATGACAACAGAGAATAGAGGGAGACATCCTCCAAAGTCGACTGCTGGGCTCTAAAGCTGAAGAATATGAATGAGGAGTCAGATGGAGCCAGGTTGTGGGCACAGCCATTTGTTCCTACTGTACTTACAAAGGATGCAAATTAAGAGTTCAGGTAGGAAAAAGAGTTGTTACTCGTACCCATTTACCGAATTATTAAGTGTTCACAGTATGGTAAGTGTGGGTTTAAATAGAGAAAAAAAGTAAGTATAATATGAGAAAGATTGACGATGTCACGATGAGGCAGCTGGAGATTCTGGGGTGGTCGTGGATGACAAACTTGCATGCCAACCATAGTTAGCAGTGTTCAAATGCCTGTCGAGATATAGAACACCAACCTGGTTAATACCCAGCTTATCAAATCCACGGCCTGTTGGTACAATTAGGACTATAAAACTGAAACTTGTTAAAGGCAGCCATGCCTTTCATTAGCTTTATGATAAGAAGGTGCACAGAAGTTCAATAATGCCTCTCTTATCTCACTTCACTGTGCAGACTTCACAGGGTCAACTTAGGAGCATATCATGCAGAATGTGCTGGCACTGCTTCCAAAGTGTTCACTGAGCCAAGAGCAGGTACATCGTCATGGGGCAGATACAGTAGGCTGCCTGTGTGCAGAAATAGGAGCCTCTAGTTTTACACACCGCCACCAGAGCTCAGGGACTGGGCTGGGCTAGAGAAGAGGCCAATCTCCAGAAAGGAAGTGTTGTGTTACTGGGGAAGTACACAAACCCAAATCCCAGTCTTGGTTTCTTGGAAGCAGCATATTGCCAGCTGAGGTGGGCCTGCAGGGAGGACTGCAGAAATGTTCTGCACACGGAAAGGTATGTGGAAAGGCTTGCCAAGGTGCTTTGGGAACTTATGGTAAGCAGATTTGAAGGAGTTCAGTTTTTTGTTATATGTTTAAAGTCTAGGTGAGCTGGCTGAACCTGACAATGCAATTAGAAGTTCTGTAGCCATTGCCTAGAGAAAGGGAATGCTTGATGGGGAGGCCAGGGCAGAGGAACTCCTATCAAAATATTAAACCTAAATTGAATCTGGGTTGTAAAAAAGACTGTGTGTGTGTGTGTGTGTGTGTGTGTGTGTGTGTGTGTGTGTCTTCCTGATTTTTTTTTTTGTAAGAGCTGATGCTGTTTGTGATTCTATGAGGACATGCTCCAAAAAACAGATTCAAGCCATGATTTGGGTCTGTCTCGTCTTCAGTGGCATTTGTAAAAGTTAAGGACTACAATGTCCGTATCTAAAAGCCACACAGACTCTGATAATGACAGTGATCTAGCCTTGTGCTCATTCTTTTATTAACTCTGTATTCTGGGTGTCAGAGACTTGTGATTCATTCATTAACCATCTCCTGACCAGCTGTTTAAAAATTTTGGCTTGATTTTTTTCCTTTAGTGTTTTATTTATGACTTTAAGCCCTGTAACCTTCAAAGAAATAGGAGATTTGGGAGGTTTATTTCTTTCTCCTTTGCTATGTTTTAAACTTTTGATCAAACAAACCAAAATAACATTATCATTGACGGATTGACCTGTACTTTTAAGTGGCAAGAATAAAGATATAAAAAGAAGTAAGGCATGTAAGTACCCCCTTTGATAGTTAATGGCATGCAGCAGATGGAATTCATTATTGACTTTTAAAATGAAATTGTTCTACAGTATGATTTATTTATAGTTTTGCTTTTCCAAAGAAGTAATTACCATTAACTAGTTCAGTTTTTCCTCAATCACGAACAACTGTGTGTCAACATCAGAATATATAAGATAGTTTGCCACTTAGTCGCAAGATTTAATGATGCTAAAGGCTATTAGTTCTCTCAAATTAGTAACAAATTGGTGGGCATCATGAACAGCTAAAAGGTTGTGT
Source organism: Peromyscus aztecus (assembly GCA_902168405.1). Lineage (NCBI taxonomy): Eukaryota > Metazoa > Chordata > Mammalia > Rodentia > Cricetidae > Peromyscus > Peromyscus aztecus. Next base: position 36,217 of record CABHPQ010162089.1, on the reverse strand, counting down.
ATTTCTTCTTTTCATTTGGGTAATTAAAAATACAATTATTTCACATCATAGGACAATTTATGTAATTCCCACTGCAGAAAACAGAATGTATTTAATTACAAATAAACAATTGATTTTTATTTTTCTAGCTCATCACACAGATACGATGATAACCCTAATACATGTAAAATCCTCAGGAAAAATATTTAGACAGTTGCTTTCAGGCTAAAAACCTATAATTTTAATCACAGATTTTAAGCTTTTAAGTCACTGGGGAGGCTAATCATCACACTCAAAGCAAGGCTGAATTTCTAAGCAGTACCAAATAAATTAAATCAATTACACTTAGTACAGATCTTAATGGTAATCAAATTATGGTCAATTTAAAAAGTATACAAAAATGGGAAAATTTAGATATGACTCTATGGATGCTACCAAAAAATGTGAAACTCCTTTTCAAAGCTGGTGTATCATTAGTTTGCTGTGTGAACTGGAAGTTACATTTTCCAGGATAGGAAGACCTGAGATGAACAGGATTCAGACCACATTTAAATTTCATCGAAGGTCCTCAGTCAACTAAACCCTGTCTGCCCATCTCTCTGTCATTCCAGCCTGCACCTGCCCCCCTTTCCCAGTGGTCTCCCTCTCTGCATTCCTCCTAACCGCATGAATTATGTCCCCTGGCAGCTCCATACACAGGCATCTTTTTGCACAAGTGAGTCTGCTCTCCTCACCACTTGTCATCACTCTGAAACTGAAGGATAGCAATAAATATTTCATATGTATAGCACTTAAGCATCTTCATCTCCATTATGCATTATGTTTCTTTGTAACTATCTATAGTCACTTAATAAATGCCTATTGATTGTCAGATAAAATTGTATTTTGACTGATTTTGAGAATTTTTATGCTCCCCTGTAATCACTACCACTGTATTTCCTTAAGTCTTGGATACCTCTTCTAAAGCTTGCATATTATCTTTTACTATTAAATATTATTTTACAGTGGTGGGTATCAAACATGACATGCATTCTACTGAGCTGAACTCTAAGATCTACCACTACCTACCTTTAAAAAAAAAAACTTTCCTTCTTGGGTTTCATCACACAATCAGTGGCATCTTTGCTTTGATGAATACATCAGTAAAAATATGTGTGTGTGTGCCTGTCTTTTGCTTGTATAATATGCTAAAGTCTGTGTACTTCATATTCAAATTTTGTAAGCACATTGTTTTTCCTCATGTGGCTTACTCATAGCCTGTTTTGTCTCTCCTTAATGCTCTGTTCCTCCCTGGCATGTTTCATGGTGATTTTACCTTTCCCTTGTGCAAATATCTTAAGGGAAGCCTGGAAAACACTCAGAATATTATTAATAATTTAATTGCCAACATTCAATCATGAAATAGAAAGGGACCATGACTTTGATGACCAAGACTGGCATTAGAATTCTGCTTCTTTAGACAATGTATATTAAGCTATTAATAATTAAGCTATAATTAAATCATGTTAATTTTCAAACTCTAACCTAAAGAACTGAAACAGTATTGTTTCTTCATCACCGTAAAAAAGTACTAAAAATGGTGGCCAGGCATGTGGTTCATTTGCCTAACATGGGCAAGGCTCTGAGTTTGATCTCCAGCATAACAAAAACAAACTTGAAAACAGATCTGACTGGTGTTCAGACTGTGGGAGGGCTCAGGTATAAGATACTTGCTACACAAAGCTAACCACCTGAGTTCAAGGAGATAGCATCTCAATAAAGATGTCCTTGGAACTCCAAGTGCACACATGCGCTTATATTCCTAAGCTGATCATACACACATGCAAACCAATAATAATTGATAAATAAAAATATTGAAGATGAAATATGTATATGACAGAACGTATTTAAAACCACCAAGTACTGTTAAAATATAAATTTTAAAGATTAAAGAAGAAATTTTAAGGATCAACATTAAAGTATTGCTGGGTTCATATCTTAGAAAAAGTTAGCAATAGGAAAGAAGAAATTGTATAATAATTAAAATCTAATAAGGATACAGCCTCATTAATTGTCATTGCTAATAATGGTGTAATCCATAAACTATTTGAAATAAAGCTGAGGACTCTGAAGTGTATCTTCCGAGACCTCCTGCACATTCTGTCTGTTCTGAATCTCAGTGGTGAGCATACAGCAGCCTCTGAGAAGTCTGTCCTTTCTTGAGTTAGCAAACCACAGCCCACAGCACCTCCTGGGGATTAAAAATAAAAGATGTAGATTCTCCAATTCCTTTCCTATCTTTGTTCCTTCTGTTTAAGAAAGAACATAAGTGCTTTCACCAGTGGGTTTTCCATCACTGAAACTTCCAGAACAAGGTGTCCCCTCCCTTGGTAGTGTATTAACGTGGGTCTTGTCCTGGTTATTCAACTTTTAGGTTGTCTTTGTGACGGTTTTGTTAACCTGTCACTTCCAAGGGAAAACACGGAGGAAGGAAGTAACAATTAGTATTCTTCATGTGCTTCTTTGTGTGGCTTGGTCAAAGAAACCCAACTTTATCGACTGTTCAGTCCCCTGCGATCCACAGCAATGTTAAATATAATAACGTGAACGTACATTTTAACAAAGCCTTCCCCCCCAACAGGAAGAGTTATAGGTATAAGATAATGCCAACTGAGTAAAATATGCAACTCATAATAGTTTTGAGAGGTCCCTTCTCTGTCATGCTATCTTGTCATTCATGGAGCAGGGGGGCAATGATGTAAGATATAATGACCTAAATGGAGTTAGTCACAAAACTTCATATTCATTTCCTGAAATTTTATCATTTCATTTTACAACTATCTACTGAAAAATGAATCTCAGAAGAGACATTGGTATGTACAGCTGCCTAGAAACCAAATTCTTAGGTCCTTAAAACAAAATAAAAAACCCAAAATAACCTTGTTAGGATATTTGTGTGAATGTGTGTATTCTATAATATTTACTTTTTGTTATACTGGATTTCACAGTTTCAAAATCACAAAATATGACTAAAACAAATATTAGTATTGTATTTTTAAAACAGGGTACTTCAGTCGTACTTAAGATAGTACTGCTGAATATGAATGTTTTTGCTAGAGTGACTATAAAACACAAGATTTGTTTGGATTTTGTTTATTTGGGGCTGATTTTTTTAAAGTGAGGGCATAGGATGAAGGAGAGGATGGCCTCATGCTTGCTGTGTGGTTGAGACTGGCCTTGAACACCTGATCATCCTGCTTCCACCTCCAAATTCTGGAATTACAGGCCTGTGCCACTACCGACTATTTTGTAAAGATGTAAATGTTTGCTGGGCATGTTGTTTTCGAGGGCAGGATACTTATAAGAGTAAGAACAGAAAGTGCTCTGTTAAGGCATGTGTAGGTGGAGATGGGAATGGAAGAAGGGCATTCGTAGTCACTACTTGGAAATAGTATTCTCTCCTAACCTGTTTCTGCCAGTTAAAAAACTTTTCAATATCTTGTTTAACTGCTCCACTCCATCCTCACATTTCTTTGTTGTCTTCTTGAGGTCTTTCAGTTCTCATTTAGACCATGGCTTGTCATCCAAGGAACCATAAATCATGCAGAAACCATGTCTTGCTATCACTAAAATGGGTTCTGAGTTCAAACACAAAGAGGAATATTTTATATTTATATTTGTCTTCAGTACTATTGCTTCAAGGGTAAAAGATGTCAATGACCATTTGTTTCCTTTGAAGTCGATGGCTGGACATAAACTTCTCAGTCTAGATCGCTGTGTCATTCATGATGGTGGCAAGCCTCAGAGCAACAGAGGAAAAGAGGAAGATGCTTTTCCACTGATGGTGATAAAATCACATGCAAGTCACAGGCTCTATGCTAACTACATTGCCCAGCCCGCCCCCCTCCCTGCCCCCCAGAGTTCTTCCACATGCTTTCACTGTGGTTAAATGGAAAACTCCGGTGTCATCTGCCTTATACAGACCTGTCATACACAACAAAGCTTTGTCACCATCACATGTAAAATTTTATTTTTAAATAAGATATAAGACTTTTTGACATAAATAAAGTAACACACACTATGGTTAAAAAAAAAGCAGTGAACACAATGGGAAAATCTATGAAAACATTTAATTACCATGTCTGTAATAAGAAGGAAATAGGACTATATACTTGGTAACACCAAGTTTGGAATCTGCGGAGAGAGGCAATCACTGGGAATTAAAGGACTCACTGAAGAAGTCATTCTTGAAAAAAACCAAAGAATGCCAAAGGTATGTTTTCTCTGTTAGAACTCTACATCCCTACAGAATAGAACCAGTTAGCAGAGATTTTTAAATTTTGTTTCAAATGTTTTGGTTTGACATTCCAGGCAAATCAGTTATTGGAAGGACTACTGAATTTAACTTGTGGTAGAATATCAGTTACTCAAATGTATCATATAGACCATTTTGAAGACCAAGTCTCCCAAAATAACTCAACCTCTTCTTCACAGGATTCAGACTACAGGGTACTAGCAAGAACAATAAATCCTATCTTCTACATTTTTGTTTTTGCTAAAGTATTAGGCAAACTTTGCTAAAGTATTTAGCTTTCAACACTCAACAGTATGAAAGGTCATTTATACTGAGCCTCTTGGGTATGAATTGCATCCTGGGTGCATTTCCTGGCATTGCCTCACTTCTTTGGAAAATCAGGTTTTCAGTTGATCATTTTTCCCATCACTCCAAGTCACTCTAGAGTTCCCCCACTGTCACCCAAAGCCTAAGTGTTAGTGGCAGACTGCTGCACCTCAGGTCCTTGTCAAGAGAGCTTAGTGGTGGTCTTTGTATCAACAAGCAAGTCAAAAGATAATAAAATGTTTAGATAAGAAATGCTAAGAAGAAAATAGTACAGTAACGTGATTGCCGGAGGCAGTAAGTAGGTGGGGAGTGGTGTAATTAGTTTGGATAATGATGGGGCATCTCTGAGAAGGTATAATTAGAGCTGGAGCTCATAATACAAAGGGGGCAACATGAAAGGATCTCACGAAAGAGCAAAGCCGGTGTTGAGGAAGGCCTTGGGGTGGAATTTGCCTTTTTTTTTTTAAACAAATGGAAGTGTCTTAGTTAGCATTTCAACTGCTATGAAGAGATACCATGACCGTGACAACTCTTACAACAGAAAACATGTAATTGGGGCTAGCTTACAGTTCAGAGGGTTAGTCCATTCTTATCCTGGCAGAAAGCATGACTGCATGCAGGCAGACATGGTGCTAGAGAGATAGCTGAGTTCTCTATCTGGATGGGCAAGCAGCAGAAAGAGAGAGAGAGTCACTGGGCCTGGCTTGAGCTTCTGAAACCTCAATGCCCACCGCCAGGGACACACACACTTCCTCCACAAGACCACACCTACTCTAACAAGGCAATAGCTCCTAGTCCTTTCAAATAATGTCACTCCCTATGAACCTATAGGACCATTTTCATCTAAACCAGCACAGGAAGGAAGACCAGACTGACTAATGGAGGAGTACAGAATCACACCGTGAGTGTTAACTGGTAGAACACTCAGAACTGACCCTCACCTATGCCCACAAGCATCGAATTTCCCATTAGATATGTCCTAATCGATGATTATTTATCATGGAAGACAAGAATTTGCTGTATGCTGCATGATTAACAGCACCAGCTATAAATATCTATTATCATTTTACTTAAAGTTTCATGAAATTCTTGAGATGCGCGCCAGGCTACAAATACGTCATTTTTGAGGATCATACATAAACAAAGGCCCACTTCTGAAGGTCTCAAAGTTGAAGTCCTCTTATAGATGTACAAACAAACTCTGGCTCTCCATGCATACTCTAAATTGTTGAAAAGTTGAAACCTTCCTTTTACCCAGATTTGAAATGTGCTTATGGCTTTAATATTGGAGGACTTAACATTGTTCAAAAAAGAAAATAAGAACTGCTACAATGGGTGAAATAATCTGTCAGAGCTATACAGCCATGCCACATGTTCTTCCTTTATATTTTAATTGCTACAAAGAAGCCATTTTATTACCGACTGTCTCAACCAAAAACTTTTAGCTAAAAACCCTTTGTGTAATGGTGGGGGTGGGGTGTAGGCTCCTGTGCATGTCTAGAGGCCAGAGGAGGATTCAGCTATCCTGGTCTATCACTCTGCACCCGACTCTGCTGAGACAGGTTCCCTCCATCAGCCTGAAGCTAGGCTGGTTGCCAGTGAGCCCCATCTCCTATCTCAACACCTATGGGATGGGGGTACAGGCACATGCATGGCCACATCCCAGCATTTGAGCTGAGTGCCAGGATACAAACTCAGCTTCCCATCCTGGTGAAATAAACACTCTTACCCACTAAGCCAGCTCCAGATCTGAAAAAAACTCCTTTTGTAGATTAAGAAAGCAAGGTATTTTTGAAATTCGTTTCCAAAAGCTAGGCTCACACAATGCTTTATATTGGTTTCATCAACCGTTGTCTAACATAACTTTGATTGGAATTTGGTGGCTTTTCTACTTCAGTCCCTCCCATATGTTTAGGTAGATGGACTTCCATTGTTGCCTCTGACTTTTTTGCTTGCTAACTTACCACTTACTTTACCTGGCCGCCAATCAAATCTTCGTAGTGAATGTCTTTAAAAGTAGCTCATTTTCTTGTTTCGTTTTGAGTACACATTTACTAAACTCAAGATAAACGTGTAAGGATTGTATTCTAATTTCTTTTCTACTGTTCTGCTGAGACACGCACTTTTAAAAGAAATCTGTCAAACTGGCCTACTATTTTAGCATTATAGATCCTTGTAATCATTTCTTTTTCAAACTACTATTATAAGATCTTAAACACAGAGACAGCTCTTGTAGGTTTTATTCACTAGTGTTGGGAAACAATTTTTACACATTAGATAAAGTTAGTGCTTCATGATTTAAAAAATCATGTTCAGTATATTTACAGTGGATGTACATGTACAGCACAAAGTAGACTTAGTTGTACATGTACAGCACAAAATAAATGTAAATGCACATGTGCAGCACAGAGTACACTTAGATGGACATACACAGCACAAACTATACATAGCTGTCACATAAACAACATGAATCAAGAGAAAAAGATCATGTTCTTTTCAGCAAAACTGGGGCAGAAGCATTCCAGGAAGGAGGAGAGTTTGGGATTGAAAATGTGAACATTTCAAAGGACAACTTAGTTTCCCCTGTGCTGTCTCTGTAGGTCCTGCTGGGTTAGCAGAAGAGAATAGTCCTTCCACACAATTTAGCTTCTTCAGTATCTTTAAGCTTCTCAGTGTTCTTTGCCTTTCAGACTCCACATCTTACATTGATTCTTTCCACAAAGCAGCTGCAAGGACTGCAAAAGCTCTAGGCTGAGGCTGTAAGAAAAGCCTGCATTGTTGTGGTAAATGAGAACCTGTGCTGTGTGCATAAACCTCTGGGACAGGTGTTTGATTGACTATTCGGGAATCACTGTGGTATCACCAGTGTGGAAAGATGGCAAAAGTGATCATGTTAGCAGACTACCCAAACACTTATTTCTGTTGCTTTCCTGCAGCCAAGAAATATCCTACTGATACTTAGCTCCTCTGATTTCATTACGGAGCTTAGCTTACTTGCTTCTTGATTTCTAAGAGACAGTTCAGACCTCATGTCTATCAGTAATATTAAAAACCAATTCAAAAGAACCATTGCTGGTAAGGCGTATGGTTAACAGAATTATGTATTTGGGATGTGAGTCCTATCTTAGTTTCTTTTCTGTTGTTTCAATAAGACACCATGACCAAGGGAACTCATAAAAGGAAATGTTTAATTTGGGGCTTATAGATCAAGAGGATTAGAGTTCAGACCATCATGGGAGGGAGCATGGGGACAGGCAGGCAGGCATGGCACTGGAGCTGTTAGCTGAGAGCTTCCATTTTGATTCACAAGCATGAGGCAGAGAACGCTAAATAGGAATGGCCTGATCTTTTGAAATTTCAAAGTCCACCCCCAGTGACCTTTCATCCAACAAGCCTATACGTCCTAATCCTTTCCAAATAGTTCCACCAACTAGGAACCAAGAATTCCTGCATATGAACATATGGCAGTCATTCTTCTAATCCTCCCCAACCAGGGACCAAGTATTTAAACATATGAGCCCATGATGGGCATTCTCACTCAAACTACCAGAAGCCCTAATGTGTTTTCCGTAACAGGGCGGTTATTGGGAAAAGTGGATGTTTACAAGACAAAGGGTTCTCCAGACACCTTTAAAAAGTGTATAGCCTTCCACTTAGAAATCTCCCATGCTTGCTCTTACATAGATTGGCTTTATATAGTACTTCTAAAGGAATACTTCCTTCTTTCCCCCTGCCTGCTGATCCATTGTACACATACCTCAGTAGTTTTTCTCTTTCAAAAATCCTTCAAACTCTCCCACTACCCTGGTTCACATAGTCTGTACTCTTTATCATGGCTCCCCCAGCTTTTCCTCTTTGGTGGTCTGTCTTCCTAAGTATCTCTTGTGCTCTCCATTCTCTACACACTGGGCTACTGTCAAAAAGCCTGTCCATTGTGTTACTGTAAGGGATCAGGTAGAAAGTGATAAAGAATAAATCACATCATCATTGTCATCTTCTTTTTAGAAGTTACCTTTTCCCGGGTGCCAAGGTCTAGTCTGATTGCTTCTATGTATCCTTTATTAATACCCCACACCCCATGAAATACAAATGTTTTCTATAAACTCTGTTTTACAAGTAAAATTATTATAAAAAAAAAAACAAATTTGGAAAGGCTGGGCAACTCCCCAAGGTCACATCTATAGATAGAAACAGTCTTGTAATTTTATCTCTCCAACTCTGAAGTTGATGGGTTTATAGATCTTCCTGCTCTCTGGCACCCTGCCTTGTGTACAATTCCACTTATTAAATATTCATTTTTAAAACCACATTACTATAAAACTTACAGTGTTTAGAAAAACTTCTTTTCACCCCCCTGCCCCCCTCCCCCTGCCTTGTCCCCCAAGGGTAGGTGACCCACCACTGCACTGGCTCTCTGTAGATGCCCAGTCTTCATCTGCTATCTCCTGCCATCCTCAACTTCACATGCTCCAGTGTGCTCATGAGTTTACGTCTTTATCGTCGCTGATCTGTGGGCAGTTCTGTGGGTACAGATGCTTATCTCCACTGCCTTTGCATCCTCAGAGCTAAGCACCAGGCGCAGCACCCAGCAAGTGCCCAACAGCTGCAGGGCAGGGCATCTTTAATTATGTCTCAAAGTATGTGGCACTCCTTTAGTGATGAATTCCTGCTTCTGTGTTATGTGGAGCTTCAGTAACAGGTCAACCGACACTCAGCTAGATTGCTGGGAAAGAGCACAGCCAGACTTAAAAAGTGAACGGGCTATCAAAGTTGCCTTCTGACATGATTCCTCTTTTCTCTCCAGCAAATGAAGGGATTCTTTTACCCCCCCCCCCCCCCCCAGAGAAAAGGTGGAGGAAGAGAAGTAATACTTTAAAACAATAAAGTAAAATGAAAACTTTCTTTAAAAAAATAGCAGTCATACCTTTTACTCTCTACTAATACTTATTTTTGTCTGTTTTGCTTATCTCTTGTTCCTTGGTGTAACATTTCACAAACCTACCAACACTCACAGAATTTCTAGGAGGCTAGAGGACGCACGAACAGTCCTAAATTTTATCATCTTAAAACAGGAGAGAAATCAACTGATAAGCACAAGGCAAGTCCGTGAGTCAGCAAGACTCCAGGAACGGAGCTTTGCTCTTCTGTCTTCTAGTCCAGGGTCCTAGTCATCCAACTGCTGCCTTGTTCCCCGAACAGTTTGTGGTCCAATTGACAAAGGAAACAGTTATTGTCAGTGCCTTTAGTATATTTTTCATGTTTAATAACATTTTAAAAACTCAGAAGCATGTTTGCCTTTAATTATTATTATATATTGTTATGTCAAATAGTACAGATAGTTTTTTTATAATCTATATCATCCCTTAAAGAGCTTACCTATTTCAAAATACTTTATCAATTGTAAGGCACATGAATTTTCACTGCTTGTCATAATTCCACTGAGAAGGAATGCAAACTTTTTTTTAATTTTTTGAGACAGAGTTTCTCTGTGTAGCTTTGGAGACTGTCCTGGAACTTGCTTTGTAGACTAGGTTGGCCTTGAACTCACAGAGATTCACCTGCCTCTGCCTCCAGAGTGTTGGGATTAAAGGCATATGCTCCCACTGCCCGGCTGCAAACATTTCTTAATAAACTGATTTAGAGAGGACAAAACCCTTGAGTAGTAGAATCTCCCATTCATTCTTGGGGGGTATTCAATCAGTGCAAGGTCTGATATAACTCTGAAGATAGTCACAGTGTGAAATGAAATAATAGTCAATATGTCTAAAATACAGGATGGTATTTCTGTAAATAGCAGTCGTATTCTTAAAAGAACTTCCTGCATCTGTCTAGGAATTTATAGATGAGCCCCAAAAGTCTCATTCTGTTGCCTTGTCTCCTGTTTCTATGAGAAGGAAGTTGCTTCAAAGAGGTAAACTTCATGAATAGTTGAGGCATCAATTCCTTAGATGTCCTTACATCATCTACAGTGTTGGGAACATGTTACTCTCCTTGGCCACAAGGTTATTGCAAAGATTAATGACATGTGGAAATGGGATAACTGGTAGAGTCATGGAACTAAAGAAACTTCCCCATTGTGAAATCTAACCCCCTAATCTTCGATCTCACTTCCATCTAAGAAAACAATCAGAGAAACGGAAGCTTCTATGCTTGCGAGCCTCTAAGCCAAGTCTTGCTTGAGTTGGCCCCGCTATTATTCTGTTTTGGGGATGTATTATGCTGTTGTTTTATATTGGGTAGTTGGGGACATGTGTGTTTTTACCCTTGAGAGGCACAAGATTGATATGCACTTGTGCAGAATATAGAGAACATTAGATAGTGCGGAAGAGGAAGCAACTTGATGGCAGATGAGAAAAGAGGAAGTATAGGGAGACATTTATTATTAACTAGAACTTTTCATTTGCTAGATCTCTCATTGTTAAATCTCCACTATAAATATTTAAGTGTATAGAATTAGCAATACACATTCTTTATTTTTAGCATGCTTCTAACTCTAGGACTCTTATTTAAGTCCAGGCAGCTCTTACTCATGAGCATCAAAGCTTGCTTTGCGTTGTGCTGCTGCTACCTGCAATAGTGGGTACAGAGCTGGAAGTGAGGAAGCTCACAGGGCTGCTTGGGGTGGGAGGAACGCAGGTAGTTGTTACTTGGAGTGGAGAAAACTAGACTGTTGGAGATTAATTAAATAGGTCTAATACTGGCTCAGCGAAGAAGGATCAGGAAGAGCAGGGTAGAAGTGGTAAGAGATGAGGGGTGGAATGGAGACCAGAGATGCTTGAAGGTTATCAGTGGAAGACATGAAGGAGTTCTGTGTGCTTTGGAAGCTACTGAAACTTTCTGGCATTTTAGTTTTTTCCTTGATTTATCCACATCTGCATAAATAGAACATATCTATTCTTATAAATATAAACTTGTAACTACATAGCTACAAATATACAATTGCAGCCTTTGGTTTTCTAAAAATGTCACAACTTTTTAATTAATTCATACTAACAATACAAAGTATTAAAGCTTCATTATGATAGTTCTATATATTGATCTACTCTGATCATATTTACCGCCACTATTGCTACCATGCCTCCCCCTCCTTCTTTCCCCATTTTATATCTCCAATAGTCCGACTTTAACCTTCCTGTCTTCTACTTCCTAAATTCCACATGACAGCAAACACCACATACATGTTTGTTGTGTGTGGGTGTGCAGGGTGCTTCTTCTGCATAGCACGGTGATCTCTCGTTCCATCCATTTTTCTGCAAATGATATAATTTAGTTCTTCTTTGTGGCTGGATGAAAACCTATTGTATATGTATGCCATGCCATTTCTTCATTCATCAACAGTGATGTCCATCTAGGCTGGAGCCATGGCTTGTTATTTGCATCAGTGTAGTGGTAAACTTGGGTGTGAAGGTTTCCCTTAAGAAGTTAGCTTTGATTCTTTGGGGTATATACTATTTATTGGAGTCACTGAATCACAGGGTAGTTCTATTTTTAATTTTTGAGGAACCTCTATACTGATCACCATTGTGGCAAAAATAAATGGGCACTCACAACAGTACATTGACAACAGTTCCTTTTTCTCCTGCATCCTCACAGCATTTCTTCACATTTCCCTGTAGTGACTGTTGCTAGCTTCATGTGAGGATGATAGTCAACTTCTCTAAGTGCAGACGAATGGAATTACAATTTGCAAAACAAACCAAAGTCTACAGAAATACTCTCCCTTAAACTGTTCGTGAGTTGTATTTTTCATTTATTAGTTAGTGGTTTTAATCAAAAATGTATCAGAATATATTTGTGGTTTGAACTTTTAAGTAGATATAATTGAATTATGAGAATTAAAATACTATCATTGTGAGCTTAGTGTTGGCCCTTATAGAGAACATTTAATGTGTTCTCATTGCATTGTTACGACTTGTCATTGTACTCACTCAACCAGTATTGAATAGCTACTGTTTTTCTGTAATGAGCTGAATTGGGTCATTAAAGATACTAATCAGTCTACTAGGAAATGTTGTGTCTAATAAGACTGTATAAACACACAGTGATTTGCAACACAATTGTACACAGGAAATATAGTGCTAATATGGTCATTTAATTGCTAACTGAAAAAAAATCCCATCAGTGGAGCTCTGGGGCAGTCTTCTCAGGAAACTGCCAAGTCTAATGTTTATTATGGTGTGCTGTGTCCTACTACAGCCTTGTTAGGATGCAATGCCAACAATGTGCTAAATCCTTAGTATGGAAATGAAAATAAAGTCAACGTCTCTGGGACATATTTAGTTTATATCCTAGAAAAGATTATTGATATTCATTGAGAAAATAGTATTGATATAGTCTGCAAACCAAATCACGGGCTAGAAAATAGCTTTCCTAGAAAATCTAGAATGAGAAGAGACACAACACTCATCCAGTTAGACATACCCTTCAGATTTTAGTAAAAGGGTGTGGAGAGATAAAATAGTGAGTCCTGAGGTTAGGCTAAAACAGACTCTACTCTCCATGTCATGTAGGTTTATCTTTGCAATGTCATCTATTACTTCAGTAATTAATTATTAAAACACTTTCTGATTTTCTTAAATGGTTGAATTTTGGAAAACAAATTTGGCCTAAGAACAGAATATGTTTTTAAAATATTTCGTTTCTGGGTAATTGTATTCCATCTAGTTCCTTTTTATGTTTGACTTTTATCAATAATTTCAGGCTAAATGCATCCAAATGTCTGAAAATAAAACAAGTTGTCAAAAAATACTCTTATCTAAATTTAGATATGCTTCCTTTGTTGGCTAGTGCTTATTTATATTAATCTTGATTTTGACCTCAGTGCAATATATGGATGGAAGGGCCAGCAGGTGGTTAGAGAGATGGACACATTAGAAAGCGAAACACTATATATGCTGCTCATTTTTTAATTTAAAATTGTGTGTCCTTTTGTCAATGTAATGGTGGAGTCTGCCTACAATCTCGTTATCTTTTGTGCATGTCATATACAGATGCTGTACTCCACAGAACACACAGTGGTAAACCTTAAAGGACTTTGATGATGTTGGTGACACTGTTCTATTCTGTGGCTATGTGCAAGTCTCCCAAGTAACTCTTCAAGAGTGTCAACGTCTTCCATCAACTGTTTTCCTTTTGTCTCAGTATTCTTCATTAATTCTAATGTCTTATGTTACTCTCCATATCATTATACTAAGAAAGTAAATCTATAAAACTAATATATTCACAGATCTATAAGAAATATCTGAAAACAACCAAATTCAAAGGAAAAAAGAGTGAAGCAATGTTGGGCTCATTACCTAATTTGTTTCTGGGCCATGGAGGCTGACTCTTAATTTATTCTGCACTGATGGAATTTGCTATAAGGAAAGGATGAATTCAGACGTCACGGCTTCACCTTGTAATTGCAGATTTCATGTCCACATCAATCATCTGCTATGTTTATAAAGCCAAGCATAAAGTTCAGAATATACTGTGCGATATAGTATTATCTTCAGCCTCCTTCTACAGCATTTTAGATTTCTTCAAATGACAAGAATTTTTTGGGGGGAGGGGATGTTTCTCCAAACTGCAATGGCCTATTCCATAAATAAAAGAAAATTCTGAGACTTGGAATTTCAGTAATCCTTTTCAAAGTTACTCTCTAACCTAAGCTTTCTATTCCCATCCAAACTGTATTTCTGCTGACACTTCCAAGGTCATATAATTCATATAGGTTTATAATATTTTTATGATTAAACAGCAAACCCCCTTGGTGCTTTTTACTTTTGCTGGTTGTTTTCAAAAACACTTTGTATTGTACTTTTTATTATTTAAATTTTATAATGAAGCACTGAAAACTTGGATGAGTTGATGTAAGATAAAAACAGTCTGAAATAATGTGAAAGAGGACTTAAGACATGAAAAGCAAAGTACCCCAAAGCTTATAATTTATAATTTAAGATTCTCCAAGTTTTGTGGTATGTGCTGCAGAAAAGCCAGGAAAGTGTCACATAATTATAGGTGAACTTAAAATGGACAAAGGGTTGATATGCTAGTCTTCAATGAAATGTAACCAGTGAAATTTTTGGAGGAAAAAGATTACAGAATCAACAATAAAAACAACACACATTTACTGGACACATAACATGTGTATGTTTCCATGGTAACCATCTAGAGTAGGGATGATCACTTCACCCATTCACAAGTGAAGAAACATCATTATGGAAATGTACATAACTAGTTTAAGGTGATACACGTAAGACATGAGGGAAACAGAAATTGAATCATGGAAATCTGATGCTAGAATCTGCTCTCTAACACTACTGTCACCAGAAAAGCAGAGGAATTGTCTTCATACGGAAGGAAGAACTCACTGAACCACACAATTCTGTAAGATGTTCATACTGAAGCAAGTGAGCCCGAATCATTTCACGTTTTAAGTTATCATTTATTGTAAGAACAACAGTTTTGAAGGAAGAATAAGTTAAATTATAAATACCACATGGAAGAAAACATGCAAACACAGGACACGGGGCACAACCCAGGATGACTGGCCCATCACAAGGCATTGGCATGCAACGAACAAAGCCAATGAGGTTTTTGCTAGATGTTGCTCTGAAATATTCAACGCTTCATCCCAGCATGCTTAGGGCCACCAGGAAGATCGTTGCTAGTATAGCATAACTGGTCTTCTCAGCCTCCACTGAATTTTTTTTGGGGGGGGTGGGGTGGAGAGAGGTTCAAGACAGGATATCTCTTTGTAACAGTCCTGGCTGTCCTGGAACTCACTGTGTAGACCAGGCTGGCCTCGAAGTCACAGAGATCTACTTGCCTCTGCCTCCCAAGTGTTGGTATTAAAGGCATGTACCACCACCTCCAGGCTGCCTGAACTGAATCTTAAGAGCACCAAGTGATTAATTTACAAGGGAAGGCTGGAAAACACTGGCCTTAATAATTAGAGGCCTAAGCTGTTGTAATATGGACCTGTTGGACTAGTTAGGAAATCGACAACAAAAATACATTTTAGTCGATGGAGAATCTTGGCCAAGGATTAGTTATTAAATTCTACCATGGAACAAGTACAAATTTCACTCAGTATGATAATGACATTTTAAAATGATCTTTAAAGTTTAGACACACATACTTAAGCACAAATTTCTGGAGTTTCTTTTAGTATGTTTCAGCAAAGAAAGTCGCAGTAAAATTATGCACACATGACAAAACCTTAAAAATTGATGAGCATGTGTCATTGGCTACGCTATTCTGCTACTTTTGGGTGTGTTAGAATTTTCCAAAAACTTGCTTAAAGACCAAAAGAATTAGTTTTGTGCCTAAGCAACTTTATAAATAGATGTAAAAGAGAATTTTCATACAGTTAGAGTGGCTAATCATTTAATTCCAGAAATCTTTCTTCAAAATATTTTAAAGACAGGGCAATTCATTTAGTCTGGAGCAATTTTAGACATCATCCTGTTGAAAGGACTTCCAAATCTGTCAAGCATCCTTCCTCAGAATGATTCCATGGTGGGTGTTATACTCTGTGAGTGTGGACCATGGGCTTGAGATTCAATGCCACAGTTACAACTTGAACATAAGTGTGATGATGCCTCCAAGACTACCTCTCTTCTCATGGCATGCTTTCCTGGCACCCCACTTTACTGGCTCGCTGATGGACTGCTGTGCTACCCACTCATTGAAACCAAGCATTTACTAGAGAGTCTTGTACTGCTCTCATTCTTTTGAGCTTCTCTGCACCCTAGTACAGACTAAGGCCTTTGAAATATGTGATCAGTTGGAAATCTTGAAGCTGGTATGTGCTTGTCATACAGAAAGACACACCTTTTAACAGCATATAAATCCCTCACAGTACTTGCCCACTATAAAGTGTATCATATTTTTCTTTCTGGAAAAACGGGTCAAATGAATTCCACAAGTTATTAAAAACCAACCCCCTTTTAAACTTATTATGAGGCTGTGTTTATGGTAGCACATTTATAGATCCAGAGGCTTCTTCCATCAAAACTGAGAGCAGTTCTCAAAGAGCAGAAAATAAATGCCTCCAGTCATTCCCAGAGGTGGACACCATACTGCCTGCCTGTGAACCACTGATGCCTGACTGGTTTAGTAAGGGCCCTGGCTTGACAGAGGGAGTCAGCAGACTAGCATGGATTTGCATTCAGAACCACAAATACAAGCATCCCACCTCTGTGCGATAGTATGTTATAGTGTATTGGTTTGGACTGTAAGGAATAATCTAGAAGATCTAAGATTTTATTTAGACAAATACAGCTTAGAAGAAATAAATGGGAAAGCAAGCAGGCCAGTAGAGAAAACATTGGTTCCAACTCTGAGGTAGAGATGCTAATAATCTTTCAAACCCATCACCACAGGCTTCCTATTGCAGGAAGGCACATTCGTAGATGTGCATGATTTTCAACTTTGTAAACGGTTGGTTGTTTTGTTTTGTTTGTCTCCCTCTTCTGTATTGTCCCAGTGAATGTCCAGTCCATAGCCTTTCTCTGGTCCCTTGACAAGAATAGCCTCCACCTAAGAGTCCCTCTTGCTCCTTAGCCCTAAGTACAAGCAAAACCTGGAAGTCAATTATCACCATTCCTTTGGCATTCTACAAACATGTTCCACACATCCTTCTGCCCCTCAGTTGTCTGCTGTGTGACACACTGCTCTAATTTTCACATAGGATCATAATTAGAGTAATTAACATTGCCAGCATCTTTGCTACTGTTTATTGTAAAATATAGTAATATTTTGATACCTAATGTGTTTCTTCTACTGTGGGTAGATTTGCGAGAGAGCATGATGTAATGTTTCAAAGTTTAAAGACTCAAAGTAATAAGTACTATATTTCAGTAATCTTATTTCATTTTTCTATTTAAAAAATCATTACAGTTAAAATTACAGTTTAATATATGTACTCACATATAAGTGAGCATTTGTGTGTACTTCTAAATGGGTTCTATGTAGAAATAAGGCAATAATACAATACAGTTCAATACTCATCTCTCAAGGTAAGATCAGGATTAAGGCATAAAAGTGAACACATGTTAAATACAAGATTGGTCTTCTGAATGGGAAAGCCAGTAATATTACAGACAATTCAAGGACAATCTATAAAATTGACCTATTTGTAGATGGAGATCATTACAATGAATTTTTGCAGGTGGAAGCACAATTTTCTAATGTTGAGGAAAGTCACATCAATGTCTACTGGACAGAATTTGCATAGGTAAGAATGCATTTACTTATAGGCAAGAAGGACATTAACAATTAGCTATCCAAAGGACAAAATTATAAATTAGCTCCTGCAGAATCTAAATCCTGTGACCTACAGTAGCACACTTTGGTATCAAGTACAAATGCTTTTTAACCAAATGTACTGTATCCCTAAATACATACCACATACTTAGAGACTCCCTTCTGCTAACATTCAAAAGTCCAGGCCCCTCAGGCTCACAGTCACAATTTAACATCAAACCCTTTCCAACATTTTCTGTTGTCTAGTCCAGAACCACATACCCTACTTAATTTGGCTAAAATTAATGACATAGTCCCAAATTCTAATAGGCTATCAAGCCATTCACAGTTGCCATCTCTTCCCAGATGCTGTAATGTACTTTTTTAGCTCTAGCTAGGAACTTCTGTCCTAATTATATAAGATTTTTTTTTAACTAGTTGGGTTTTATTATGGAATACCTGTGACTGTGTTTTGGCTTGGTCTTTGGATGGCCTGCTAAAGGATCTTAGTAAAAAACACTGACATCTCAATAAATGTAACAAAGAAGGACTATGTAAAAGCTGAAGGTAATATGAATGGGATTTACAAGTTCATAATTTAATGGTAGTTAGTTTAAAACTGGCTCCCTAAGTATGCAGAACCTTTCTTTTTTCCAGGGTCATCCTTCAGCTAACTACAGTAAGGAGAGCTTCACCTCAACAAAGACTTCAGAGTTTTGATTACATGGTGGCAAATAGGGACATGATTGGATATTTTATATTCCAAGCATGGTTTAAGGTGGGGTTGGAAGTATGGCAGCTTGTCTAGGCTTGAACAAGGATGTTTATGTGCTTGCTTAGCACTCTTAGAATAAGATGGGGATTTTAAGGTAGGATTCAAAGATGTCTAGTGTACTCTTTGACTGACGCTTTATTCTGTGAGTTGATGTCATTCAGAATGTTCCTAGATGACCCACAAGGCAGGAAAGTAGTAGAGCAATATTAATGTGCAGTCACTTGCATTGATGGTTCCCATTCTCAAAGGCAGGCACATAAAGGAACACAACATAGTAAGAGACATTGGCAAGGCAGTGCACAGCTACTCTGGACTGAATACCCAATAATCTTCCTGCCATCCTCACAGTCAGGGACACTATGGTTGGGAATCTGTCTTTAGTTTACTTCTAGTACACCAAGGAAATGGCACTGGGTGTAACATGTTCCTCTTTGTTCCTTATCTGTTACAGTACTAATACCCCTAGGATCTACACATTTACCTTTATGTGTGTTTTATAAATAACATCAAACTGTGGGGAAATGTCAATCATATTAATGTTATTACTGGGTATGGCACACAACAACATGAAATTGTATATTTCATTTAATTCTATTTTAGGTCTCCATGTTACAGTTTGAATCTCTGTGTCTTCGGACAGCTTAGGTGTTAAAAGTGTAGATGCCAGCTGATGGACTAATTCTATTCTGTTCTAACGATAGTTTCATGGAGGTGCTAGCCTAATATTCTATTGATGAATTTATGGCTGAGTTGTCGCTTGGGAGGTAGGAGTTTTGGGAGGAAGTAGATCACTGGGATGTGTCTTATTTCCCCCCTCCTCTCTTTCTTCCTTTTCCTCCTCCTCTCTCGTCTTCCCTCCTCTTCCCCTTGTCTGTCTCTCTCCTTCCTATCTGCCATGAAATGAGCGACTTCATTCCACACATATTTATACCATGATGTCCTTCTTCCCCACAGTCCACAAGCAATCTAACCAACCATGAACCAAATTCTGAAAACTGGAGCCTTTTTTTTTTTTATAAGCCTTTCTTTGGTTTTCATGGTTTTTTTTTTCTTTTTACAGCAACAGGAAGCTGACTAACACACATGATCATTAAGATTATCCTTCTGCTAAAACAGATAAGACTCACTGGGATCTTGGCCAGGCGTTGGGATAGAGCTCTTTTATATTTGTTATTCATTTTTCAGAATAAGGATAGCAATAGTTTCACCATGGCAGCTCATACGTACTTTATTTTTGCTGATTCTCTTCCTGACTTCATTCCCTGTCCCCCCCACCAACCCCTACCAATCTCATTTCTTTCCCCATTAACCACCATCCTTCCGCATGTAACCTATATTGGGTTCTTTTTATTTTATTCAAAACTCATGGTTGGTTCTTTTTTGGGAGAAAGTAATTAGTGTAACAATTTAAAGTACACTAACTGTCTGTCTAAAAGTAACACACACACACACACACACACACACACACACACACACACACACAGATGACAGACTGAATAGCAACTAATCTTTACTTTGAGAAAAAAATTCAAGCTATAACATTTTATTGCACAATCATCTATTACTTTGCAAATCAATTTTCCCAGGCATCTTAAAATGGATATATTAAAGTTACATCTGCTTAAACAAATTTAATCTTTTGAAGTTCAAATTCTGCCATGAGAAAATGTTTAAACACAAATTCTTAAGGAAATGTTTTTTAAATGTTAACCAAATACATACCATATTTAAACATAATATTTGAAGAAAATACCCAGCATACTTTTACAAGTTCCCAAATCAAACTACAGCATATGCATATACTAAAGTTAAATTTACTTAGCCTTATTCATGGCAAGCTACTATCCACTTCCTGTAAAATCACAGAGATAAACTTCATTTCAAAGTTCATTATTTAAAGTTTTTAGAAAATATCTGCACGGACAGCAACATAACCCTAGAGCTATTAAACACATGCCATCATATTAATAGTGCTCACATACAATGTTAGTTACTAAAGGAGCATCATTCTGTTAGCAACAAGCTACTTCACGCCCAGCTGTCTTCTCTCTTTCACATGTGGGCACATATCACACCTCTTTTCTCAGTGCCAGTGCTAACTGCAGTCAAGTTCAACTGGTACAAAGAGGACTCCAGAGACAGGGTGGGGTGTGTGTGGGGTGGGTTGGGGTAGGGGTGGGTGGGTGTGTCTTCCATGGAAGCACAAAGTTACTAGGTCAAAACTTGAGGCTGAAAGAGCGAGCCCGGAAAGACATGTCTTCACTAGCAGCAGTCTGCTCTCCTCCCCATCTCTGTGAAGTGAACACCAGGGCCAAGGGAGGAAGGACGCTGTCTGCACGTGAAGCACACCGAGGGCAGGTTCAGGAAGTTAGATAATGCGACCAGATGCAGAATAAAATAAGCCTTTCTTAAGACGTGTTTTAAAAGTTCCCCAGGGACATGGTATATTTAAGAGAGTGCTTAATCCTTCCTAACATCTTCTCAATCAGTGTTTTCTATGTGAGCTCTACTGACATTTGAATCTGGACATTGAAGGGGCACCCTGAGCACTGTGACATTGTTGGCAGCATCCTCGGCCTCAACCTAGTATATTCCAATAGTTAATCTTTGCTGTAGCAGTATCTCCAGACACTGTCAAATTATCTCTATTGGTAGGTATTGGTTTAAATGTTAAGGCAACTCCACGTAGTTAAAAGGGAGGTTTATTTTGTGAGTTGATTGGCCAGTAGCCAGGCAGGAAGTATAGGCGGGACTAGCAGAGAGGAGAATTGGGGGAAACAGGAAGGTGGAGTGGGAGGAGACGCCTCCCTGCCATCCAGGGAGCAGCATGTAAAGACAGCAGGTAAAGCCATAGAACACGGGGTTGGGGATTTAGCTCAGTGGTAGAGTGCTTGCCTAGCAAGCGCAAGGCCCTGGGTTCGGTCCTCAGCTCTGGAAAAAAAAAAAGCCATAGAACACATGGCAACATATAGATGAACAGAAATGGGCTGAGTTTAAGTGTAAGAGGTAGACAATGGTAGGCCTGAGCTAATGGCCCAGCAGTTTAATTAATATGAGCTTCTGAGTGATTATTTTATAAGTGGTTGCTGGGCAGGACTAGAGAAAACTCCCGCTACAGTTAGGGTTGCCAGAACTAATATGTTAAACGAGGAGGTAACTAGGTAAATTTGAATCCCGGACAAACAGAAAGTGACATTTTCGATATAGATGTGATCCATATAAATGCCGTTTATCTGAAATATACCATTAACTGGCTACCTGACCATTCAGGAACCCTATTTGGGTAGACAGTGAAATATTGCACCCGAAAACCCCCGTGTTATCTGTGTCAGTCAGTTAAAAGAGAACACACAGGAGACTGACCCACCCGACGCTATCACCTTTTGGGATTTACAGGCCCTAGCCTCCTGGGTGCACAGGGCAGCTCTAGGATGTCCTTCACAGAAACAATGTGAGTTATACATGAAACAATATGTGAAAAACCCTTAGTGCAATGGCTCACCTAGGAAACAATACATCTTCATTGCCCTATCCAGGGATTCTTTACGAGATATTGTCATGATATTTCTTCTTCTCTGGAGTACAGTTTCATTAACAGGATAGAATACTACAGTGGACATGGGAAGCCTGCTGTAACTCTGAATACTGTCTATGCATTGAAATCAGCTGAGATGTTTCCTCCTGGGTATCTGGATCCAACATTGGACAAGTCTACATTCCATGGTCTGGGTGTGGTCTGAATGTGGGGATTTTCAAAACTTGTAGCAGGGACTGAGTACCTTGGAGAAAAAGGTATCACATAATAACTGGTGCATTTGTAATGAAGAGAAGAAGAAAGCTAGCTTTATTCTTTCTGATTTGCAGGCTGTAGAAAGCATCTTGGGTAAAATGTAGGGAATGGAAACAATATTTCTTTCATTCACTCAACAAATACAATATCTGAGTGCCATACCATATTCTCAACAGGAGGAGAAATCTCTGTTCTCATTATGGTACTATAGACAGGAAATAAACAGAGGGTATTTTAATCTAATTTGAACATCTAAAACTAAAGTCAGCACCAGCAAGGATCAAGCTCTCCAAAGAAGGCAAATGGGAAGCTCTCCAAAGAAAGGCAAATGGGAAGAAACTACTGTGAGTTGACAAGATATTTGTTAAACTTTGCACTTGAAAGTGACATAAGCCGGAATGACACATTGGCAAGTAGAAGTCAATAAATAAATGGTGGCAGGAAACTCTTCAAAAATGAGGGTCATCAAGGCCACAACCTCTTGTGAGGTTGTAAATATGCAGAAGGAACTCTCTAGTGTGGAATTCACACACTAACCAGACAGGCAGGGCAGAGGAGAGAGAATCTCTTTTGAGGAAGCTGTACGTTGTTCACGGGTTAGTAGAAGGGCAAAGGTTAATTCCCATTGTGCTTTCTTCTTCTCAATCACCAACAATGAGCTGGATTAAGAAGAACAGAAGTGCTAGGCTATAGAAATGTATAGGCTAAGATGAATGAGGGTGTGCGTACAGGATGCCCACAGCTACTTTATATGAATGGAAGCACCTTGGTCTAGGAAACTGAGTGACTGTGAATTTTCATACATGGCCACAGAGCCATAGACCTTTGGTGAATATATTTGGAGGAATTGTGATATATTTGGGAAACATATACTGTATCGTGTAACAAACAAATACATGTATATGTATAATATATACATACATATAATATATATGGGAGGAAATATGTTAGAAGTTTATGTTGTATTCAAATCTCAGCTCACTAGATTTGAAGTTCCTGAGAGTAGCTAAGTGAATTTCCTCGTTCCTTTGCTGCTTCAGCCTCTTTCTTCTCTTCCTCTTCCTCCTCCTGTTTGAGACAAGGTCTTAGGATGGAATTTAGGCTGGCTTTGCCCAGGCTGACCTCAAACTCACAATCCAGTTGCGTCAGCATCCAAGTACTGGAACTAAACCACAACATCTGGTTTAGACCCATATTACTTGTAGCACATGGCACAGCCATGTTTAGTAGCTGGCATATTATACCCCCATACTGATCTCCAAAACCTGTTGAGGAAACGGAGCAGAGGACCACCAACTGGAGCTCCTCTGTGATGGGTGTGGCAACAGTGCACATCATTTTGCAATCCATCTGCGGGGAAGAAATCAATCGCTTGAGAACTCCCGAACCAAAGGAATCTGAAAAATATAGTGTTGGCATGTCCTTAGGAAGATAAATCAGATTTGGTGGCAGCTAGTTATTCTGCATCTGGATGATGAAAACTCTTTGAGACAACTATAGTTGGGCCAGTGTTCTGAGTGTATTAGCTTCTTTTCCTGTTGCTGTGATGAGCCATGAAACACCCTGACAATGGGAACTCACGGGAGAAAGCGCTGGTTTTGACTTATAGTTCTGGAGAGATGCAGTCCACCCGTCTGGGGAAACATGGTAACAGGTATGGATGCTGGAGCACAAGGCTGATGAGTCACAGGGCATTCACACTCAGGAAGCAGGGCAAGAACAGGAAGTGGGGCAGTGCTATAACACTTCGAACTCGCCCTCAGTGACCTGCTTCCTCCAGTGAGGCTCTACCTCCTGAAGGTTCTAGAACCTTCCAAAACAGCTCGACCACCTAAAGACTAGAAACACACTAGCTTAAGAGGAATACTGCACATTCAAACCAAAGCATCATCTTTCGGGAAATGGTGTTGAATTGTAATTGAAGGATATAGAAACCTTGTAGGCTTAAGATAACCTGAGGGGAGGAAAACAATGATCATTTGAGCTCCAAACCTCAATTTCTTCTTCATGGTAGGAAGACATTCAGCAAATCTGCAGCACTGTTTAGAAATAAACCCGTCATCTAGGGCATTGATACTTCTTTAAAGTATTTAATGCAAGGAAATCATTGTCAGCCTCAGAAGTAGTTTTTCTATCTTGCTTCTTATACTACCCTCACATTTGATTAAATATCTACCTGAACAATAGAGGCAGATTTGTGGCTAATTCATTCCAAAGGGGCATTAAAATGGCACAATGAACGAAGTAGCTTCCAAGTGATCTCAGCAGGTCAGAATAGGTCAACACAATTTTTCTGAAGCAAAGCACAGTAAAGATTTTCAGCCTTTGAGGTCATAAGCTCTTTCACAACTTGCCATCTCTGTTCTGAAGCCCCACAGCAGCCACAGACAATACATAAATAATTGGACATAGTTGTTTTACAATAGCACATAATTTATAACTACTAGTGAAAACCAGACTGGATCCATAGGCCATGGTTTTCACCTCTTTGTATAGAGAAATAGCTAAAACCAGAAGATAATGCACCTAAATATGTTCAGTCCAGAAAAAAAAATGTGCCTAACACTGTCCATATTATCTATCATGCTCTCTCTATTCATATATAAAATCCTAAATAGGCATTATTTGCTCTTGTTTTACATAACAGTTCAATTTCAATCAACCAATCCATCAAAACAGCTGCATCTCACACTTGGATAACCGTGGTCATCCTGGTACTTCAGCAGTGTTTGGGTGGACTGGGAGAGGAGCAATTAATGCCTGAATAAAATGTAGATGGAAATTTGATATATGAGCACTTCCTATGGGGAAGCCCTGACTCTTCTGCTCTACTCTTATCCCAATGGGAGATGCCCTACACTTACTTCCCTGACCCTTGTCTACCTAGCCTGTTAATGAAGCTGAGCTAGACAGACAGGCCTGAGGTTGAGGTTGTTGATAATACAGGGAAGACCTTGGGTTCCAGCTCTGGACTGCTCCCCCACTGCACCACCACCCCCCATGACAAAAAAAAAAAAGAGGATTGAGACTTTACAGTTCTGAAAGGCAATTCCTTTAAACCCTTTCTGGTATAGTTTTAGATAAAACAAATATATGAAATCTAAAACTGGAATTTTGCACACAAACGTTTAATAACTTCAAATTCATATTTTTCTGATTATAAAGATATTGAGATAATTGGGGTAAGTTGAAACTAAAATCTTGCAATGTAAACCACAGGTAATTGATAAGTTTCTTTTCAGCTTTAGTGCCTCTCCATTCTACCCATTTTACTTTGGTTCCTTGTTGTTTTGTTTCTGGTTATGTTACATAAAGAAGATCCTTATTGGCACACATAAGAGACCAATTTCTGTCTCGCAATCTCAGAATATTCTTCAGAATATAGAAATGGCAGAAGGCGCCTGAAAAACAAATGTATTAGTTTACAGTGTATTAGAAGACAATATCACTCATGTTGTCTTCAGTGTATCAATCTTGCATAGGATTTAATAATGCAAACTAAACATTGTTAAAATCCTCCTGGGTAAGCTAAGTTTCAGTTACAGTATTAAATGAACTCCTAAACCTCAGTGACTTGTTATATAATAAGTCTTAATTTCTTAATGAATTTCTTGATTATATATTCAGTTCTACAAAATGACTCAGGGATCCAGACTCATGATCCAACACGTTGCTTCTGCACAATCTAGAATATGTTCTCTATTGGGTACTAAGGCAGGGACGGCAGTACCCTGGAGCAGTAGTTCTCAATCTGTGGGCTGTGACCCCCCTGGGGTCACATATCAGATGTCTTACTGGAGAGTAAGATGCTGGTTGTTCTTCTATACACATGGGATGTTCTTCACACAGGTGTATAAAGCATATATGTAATTTCTGCTCAGTGACTGCCCGAATTAATTTTACAATTTAGTGTATGCTTGAAAAGAAGCAAAGATGTGAAATCACTTGGAAGAAATGTGAAGTAGCAGCCTCTTAAACTTGGCTAATAATTTAGAAAGGACAGACTCATGAGCCCTGACTCTATTAGCCTAGAGTTGGTTTGTCTGTGTGTAGCTGGGGAAATTGCTTTTTAAAAAGTCCTACAGCCGATTCTCATTAACAGGAAATACTGTGAACTAGTGTTTTTAATGCAGAGAAAATGAGGATTTAAGATTACTGTGTCTGCAGTATTGGGCTGGACTAAAGAGGAGGGAACTAAGCCCTTCAAAGTTCACTTTATATGCTATTTCATGAGGAAACACACATGCATGTGTCCACATACCATCCTGCGTGTTAGCAGGACTGGCTGAAATCCAGTGTCCTGACAATATTTAAATTTCTCTGTATATTTAAAGATTCTCATCCCCACCCCTTCCTTCCTGATTCGTAGGAAACTAGAAAAACAAATATAAAGTGACAGTCGATCAGTCCTTTTTCAGTTCAATCAATAATTGTCACTATGGTGCTAACATCTAAATGCCTTGGTAAAGGATGGGTGGGATGGGTGGAGGGGCCTTGCTTGCTTCTGTCATGAGGTTAGCCAAAGGGTAAGATTTACCTTTCCGTGTGGTAGAGCAGCACAGACTGCAGCTTTGAATGTGGATGAATTGCTGTGTCTGCTCTCTTCTGGGGAGACTGAGGAGTAAATGGTCTAGAATGGCAGAAATGGCCAGTGGCTGACTCGTTGTGGAATTGACATTCTCTAGGCACTGCTGGATCATTTGAGGATGACTGCACAGGTTTGGGGTTCTCTTCCCGGAGCTGGCGTTTATGCTGCAGTCACCTGACATTATTAGCATCATTCTCAAGTGGTATTTGGATCCGAGTGGTGGGGAGCAGGGCATGCCCTTTACACTTAGGAAAGGAGGTAGTTCTTTCAATGTTCAGTCCTGTCAGTGTGTGCAGCCCAGCTGGGCGGCGGGTTGATGAAAAACTGATCTTCTGACTCTGCACTCACCCTGAGAGAGATGGTCTTCTGACTCTTGCACTTACCCTGAGAGAGATGGATAAGCTTGAAGGCAGGTTCTTGTTCCATTGTTACACTCCAGTGTGTCTAAGGCTAAGATATCACAGGTTTAGATCCCTCCGCCCCTGTCTCCACGACTGCCTTTCTTGAAGGGTGGGAAAAAGGCTTCAACCCTACAGGGGGAATCTGGAAACTTGGATTTTGGCATAAAAGCATGTAATAACTGGCAACAGAGTTAGGTCTCCCCAAATTATATCTGCCCTTTCTTTTGCACTTTTAATTGTTTTCTATTCTCCATTTAAAAAAAAATACAAATTCCAAGACAGGGAAATTATTTTTAATAATTCTAATCTAGAAAAATCTCTAAATATAATTAAATATCATACAACTTTAAAATATCTACGTGTCTGACATTAACTTTAAAATGAGGCATTTAATATACTACAAATGCTTTCCTAAGCCTTTTAAGAATAATAAGAATATTTTATTAATAAATAAGTCAGAGTAATGTGTAAAGACTTATTAAGGGCTGAGGGGAGAAGAAGTTGAATGAGATCAGGAAAAGGGTCTCAAGGATGTAGAGGTTGGGAGCACACTATAGCTGTGAACAGAGTCCCATGGTAGACACTCTACTACAACCCCAAAGAATCAGCAGAAACCTGTGTTAGAAAGGAGAATCAGAATGTTTGCCGTCACAATATAACATTCCTCCCTGGAAATTCTGATCACCCTGTTCCTAAACTCCTTTGTTGGATTCTCACAAGTGTAGGTAGATATCATAATACCCTTGGCATTCACTCAGTCCGTTGAGTGAAAGTGATCCAGAAGTCCCAGAAGCTGCCTCATTCCAGGTATGGAGTATTTGAGGCTATAATTAGGTAATTATAATTATTACTTTCAGTAGGATGTAAAAATAGTGCTGAAATAATTCTATGTTAAGTCGATGTGAATTATTATGACCTGGGTTTTAATTATAATTCTTAATGATGGTATTGCTAGGTCCCCATTTTGTTTCATTGACATGGAAGTGGTTTTCTGACAAGTGTGGGAACTAACTTTTTAATATTCTGAATTAGGAAAAAAACAGCTACTGGGTGCATAGTAGGGGTGGTAATGATTATAAATGCAGGGCGATACCGCTGGGTCCATTCCTATCTACTGACCACAGCGAAGCTTTAATGTTGCCGTCATAGTTCTAGCTAACTATGTTATCATCTTCTGTTTTAGTACTCCAACACACGGACGGAACGCTCCTATTTTGTAAGTGTAGCCTTTTTGTGGACAGAGAAGCACCAAGGCTTTGATTTTTTTTAAAAAAGAAAAAAGAAAAAAGAAGAGTGTTAAAAAAGAAAAGAACAGTTACAGTCCAGAGTAGCCCAAGTTTGGCCCTGTACCAAGTCAAGCTGTAGGCTAACTGACAGTTCTTGATGTACTGATTGTGTAAGAGATACATTCCCTGTTTCATAATGCTTTGGAAACATCTCTGCTCAGAGTCGGTTTCACTGACCCCATCACTGCTTCTGCTTCTCCCATCAGAAATCTGACTCCTGACATTTCTATGCCATAATAGTTGCCGGGCAGATGTTCTGACATAGTCTATGCCATAATAGTTGCCGGGCAGATGTTCTGACATAGTCTGATCCTTGAGGATCCAGGTTTCTTCTGTGTTTATTAATGTGGCTAGCCTTTTCATGAGAATATGAATTGCATTTTACCATTTTGTGTAATGATTTGGCATCAGATGCTCACCCCTCAGGTACTTCAATTTGGGGCAAAGGTCTACATTTTCTGCTTTCAGGCGAAATCCCAGTCCCCCAAGATCCAATAATATCGTTGGCATCAGAAAGTATTTTGAGAAAAGTAATGAACATAGTAGCGAATCTATCCCTGATAGTTTCAGTGAGCCAGCAAGAATGCCAGGAGAGGGTTATTAATAGAAAAGCCACCGTGATTCAGTGATTTGCAAAAAGATGTGAGCTTGAACTGGGAGAGGTTGGCAAGGTGTGACCAATAGGAGTAGGAGCTGGGGAAGGATCACAAAGACAATATGAACCAGGACTTCATCTGCCACCGCCAACTTACAAATACTAACCCAGTAGGAAAATTTGAAAAGCACAAACCAATATATTTTGGAGATACAGTTCTGGTTGTTTTTAAATGCTTGGATATAACACCTTTTGGGTACAATCATAAAATCAGAGTGATTTTTCTAGTTTCCTTGTCAATTGTTTTTTTTTTTTTTCCAAGTTCCTACTTTCAGCCAAAATTGTTTTACTTGCTGGGCTGAGGATTTGGCTCAGTGGAAAAGCATTTGCTAACATGAACTAGAGATGCTGGATTTGATCCACAAACAGCTTTTAAAAAGGGATTACTTGAAACTTTTATGTTGAAAGGTAAGTTGCTGACTTATTTTGAACAATAGATACTGCAGTTGTTTCCAAAATCTAAAGAACGATGCATCCTCAGAGTCATGGTGTCAGGGGAGACTTTCTTTAAATTCGGGGGATCTAAGGGAACTGCTCTTTAATTAGCTAATAATGTCAGCACATGCATGCACACAGCTCCAACCAATGAGCAAAATGCTTTTCCGTGAGCTTTTCACATAACTTGTGGTTAATAAATGTCATAAAGTTGAAAACTTTGGGAGCTCACAACACTGCTTTGTTCAATAGCCTACAATAAATTCAATTCTAAAACTATATCAACAATGAAGTTGCTCTAACATGTTTTAATATAGAAAGGCTTTGATATAAATTTAAGTAAAACAATTGATACAATACATTTCCATTTTTTCTTTAAAATGCAAGGGTACATATATCTACATACACTACGTGCTCACACTAGTGCACATATACATATGGATATGTTATGTATTCCTGGAAGGATACAAAAGAAATCATGGAGCCTTGATTTTGCAAAGAGGTGAAAACCTATCACTATATAGCTTTTTATACTCCTTGAACTTTTATTATGTGTATATATTTCCCTTTTCTTTTAAAAAGATAATGAAAAAATTATTTCAACAGGACAAAATATCACTAAGGAAAAGGCAGAGTACTCCTCCTTTTCTAAGAATAAAATATGGCCATTGTGTTTGAGACTTAAGGCAAGAGGGTAAAATTAACTGTCTGATTGATGAAAACATGTATTACATTTTCACAACTTTTTCCTGATTGGAAATTCTACATACATGTCAGGATTATTTTAAAATTGGTCCCACAGAATACCAACATAATTAATGATGTCTTCCGTATTAGTTTTTTCCTTTTTTTGAAAAAGATTTTATTTCTATTTATGTATATGTGCGTTGTATGCCACATGTGTGTAGGTACCCTTGAAGGGCCGAGAGGGGGGGGCGGTCAGATTCACTGTAATTGGAGTTATGTATGGTTGGTTATGAGATGACCAATGTGAGTTCTGGAAACCATACTTGGGTCCTCTGGAAGAGAAGCAAGCTTTCTTAGCTGCTGAGCCATCTCCCCAGACTCTGTATTAGCTTCCCATACAATTATTTCTTGCATTGAGCAAGATTATAACGATTATTATAGTTATAAAAGTTATAAAATAACTCACATTTACTAAGGTACTAATATATTTCAGATAGTCATCTAGACACATAAGACACATAGAAGGCGTGTGTGTGCGCGCACGCGCGAGCGTTTACATATGTGCGATAGGGTAGGAGGTTTTCCTCAGGAACCACGCACCTTTGTTTTTTTTTTTAGACAGGATCTCTCACTGGGATCTCAGTTAGGCTAACCTTGCTGGCTAGCAAGCCCCAGGGATCTACCTGTCAATGAAAGCACTGGGATTCAATGTGTGTGTCACTGTGGCCAGCTCTTCCCACCCATGGTGAGGACTGAACTGAATTTTCAGCTTCCACAGCACGTACTGTACCTCTGAGCTGTCTCCCAGCCCGGGCTCATGCCTCCTTATTAAAACTTCTCAGCTTCTCTGTTTTCACAGGTAAGGAGTCCACAGGACTGATTGGTTAAGTCAGTTGCTTCCCACTACCCTACTAGTAGTGGGAAAGACAGAACCGAAGGCAGGCCTTAGGGCCTATGTTCTTAATAATGGGGCAACACTGCACTCTGAGAGCCATGTATACTGTGCTCCAGTGACCTAAATCGATAGAAAGATTACCCCTGCAGAGAAAGAATGGATTGCACTTGGTGCAGGAAGAACTGGTGATTAAGAAATACAGTTTTTTTATCTTAAATATTTTTAGCCAGGGCTGAGTAACAGTAGTTTAGTATTGCACAATCTCACTCACAACTTCCTAGAAGACAGAATAGACTCATTGAAATATTTTTAACTTATAAAAACATTCTAATAAGCTATGTATACATAGTGTACAACAACGAAAATTCAGTCCCTCCCACTTAACCTAGGATACTTGTGTCAGAAGGAAAAAGCTACCTTTCTTTTCTAATTCCTCCTATGATACAGGGGATTGCAGTGAGGGCCTCATACATTGCGTAAACACTGGACCATTGTGCCACATCCCCATTCCTGTACATCGTGTGTGTGTGTGTGTGTGTGTTTCTCTCTCTGTGTGTGTCTGTTTCTCCCCACCCCTGTGTGTTTCTGTCTATTTCTGTCTCTCCTTCTCTCTTCTTTCTCTTCTTTCTGTGTCTTTTTCTCTTTCTCTCCTTCATGTGTGAATGTGCCTGTTTCTGTCTCTGTCTCTCTTTCTCTCCCTCTCTCCTCTTTTTCTCTTTCTCTTTCTGTGTCTGTTTCTCCCCAACCCCCGAGCGTGTGTGTGTGTGTGTGTGTGTGTGTGTGTGTGTGTGTGTGTGTTGTTGATTCGTATTCGTAGTTTCAACAGTGGTCCAATCTGGTTTTGAACTCATTTTATAAGACAGACTTTTAACTTTCCAACTTCCTCCCTAATAGCTAAGATTGCAGTCTTGAACCCCCAGGGTTAGCTACTATTTTCGTATATGTGCTAACAAAATTTTATATGTGGATACATACACTTTGTTCCATTTTCAAAAATGGAAGCACAGATAGGTATTCTGAAAGTTGCTTTCCTATATATATATATATATATACACACACATATATATATATATGTTTTTTTCAGGACATTTTACTAACTATACCAAGAAATCTTCTCTTCCCCTTGAGTAAGTCTTACTACATAGCCTAGGCTGGCTCCAGCAGTCCTCCTGCCAAAGCTTCCTGAGTGCTGGTTGTTACAAGTACATGCTACTATGTGCAGCAAGAGCACATAGATTTTAATTTTTGAATACATAAACATCTTACTTATTTGCTTATTACCATTTAAAGTGTTTTCAATATATTGCTTTTGTAAACAGGAAACTGGATCATTTCAGACATAAATAGGACCTATCATCAAAAAGTGTGCTTATTGAATTAAAGTGTATATGCTTTAAAATGTGTAGATTCTGCCAAAATGCCCTCTGCAGGAAGTACCACACTTTATCCTCACATACCCGTTGTTTACACAACCAGTAGTCCATTATTCTAATAGAAGAAACTGGCGTTTATTGGCAGCTAACTGCATCTCACTGACTAGAAGTAAGGGGCTCTGCTTAGGTTGTGTGAGCTTCTGGTATCACTGCTTAGAGTCTTGTCCAATCCGAGACTGTGAAAATCTTTCACACCTCCCATGTTCCTCTAAGAGTTAGATGGTTTTAGCTCTTAGTTGTTTTTTTGAGCCATATTGAATTAACATGTGTTTGGTATGAGGGAGGAATCTAAGCTCTTTCTTTGACCTGTGGCTACCAGTCATTCCAGAATTGTTTGTTGCAGATAGTACCCAACCCCTGCCACAAACCCCCATTAAATGACCTTGGTATCCTTGTTGAAAACCAATAATGGTGAAAGATTATTTCTTAGTGCTTAATTCTATACCATTGATCTATATGTCTGTCTTTAAGCCAATATAATACAATGTGTAACTTTATGTTTTGAAATTGGTAGATACAAGGCCTCTAGCTTTGTTCCTTTTTACTTTTCTCCTTTTAAATTGGCACTTTGGATCACCTTGGAATGTCATATGAACTCAAGGATAAATTGTTCCATGACTGTAAAGAAATAGTTGGAAGTTTAATAGGGAATGTTTCAACATGTAGATTAAAAACTATAAATTTAACATTCTTTTGTATATACTCAAGTGAAATATAATATCAGAAAAGAAACTTAAATGCACAGATGGTCACAACATTATTAATAATAACCATCAAATCAGGAAAATCCCGATATCCAAGAACTAACGAATGAATAAATGGGGTCTCTGTCCAGGGTAGCATTATGTGATGTACAGATGGATACACCTACAGTATGAAGAAGGCCTGGGGCTAGGACAAGAGGTGAAAGAAGCTGGCCCTCAAAGTCAATATTACATGACTTCTTAACATGAGATGCTTATTAAAGCAAGTCCATAGATAGTGGCTTAGTGATTGCTTAGGGCAACAGGTAGAATGGGAAGTGTCTAACAGTTAAGCTTATTTTCACATGATGGACTGTTCAAAGACAAAGTTGTTCACATTTCCTCAATCTGTACACTTTGAACAGGTGGATTTTATGGTACATAAATTACACGTCAGCAACAAGACTTTAAAAATGAAGTGAAAGGTAACCTACAAGTGAGTATGGTATGCCAGGGAAGTTTTTTAAGGACAACAGAGATTTATGTTGCCCACCTAGGGTAAGAGCAAAGGAGATAATGTAGGGAAAGTGCAATAGGAAGACTCACAGGCCGGCATGTCACAGGCAACACCAGCCGGACCAAGATCAAAGTAGATTTTAGGGGGAGGTTAGGACAGGACTAAGGACCTCTGAGTCAAAGTATGGAAAGGAGCTTGTATAGGAACATGAGATGAAAAAAAAAAGGGAGAAAAGTGAGCGTTCACATCTGACGGCCCGTGACTTTCTGGGTCATGTCGAAGGTGATGTAACGTTTTGGAGTGATAACTTGGGTGCTTCACTGGAATGATAACAGCAGAGATGATAAATGTGAAACACAGAGTAAGAGGTTGATGACACAGGAAATATTAGGGTCCAGACGCACTGCATTCAAACTGTATTCAGTCAGTGAGGTATACAGTTGGTCCAGCAGCTCTTGCCTTCTGTGATACCGATGCAGAAAAAAATGGGAGGCAGGGGTTAACGTGTTATAAAATTGTCTTTGAAACAGTAGAATGCAGATTCCTACTGTTGGGATATAGAAACACAAGATTAATTGGGCATTAAGGACTCAAAAACTTTGTTTATGCTAATCACAAAGCAAGTAAATTTAGTAAGACAATAGAAGACACACCCTAGAAAAGTATTTCAGTTTATCAAGATTTTTCTTTAAAAGTACTTTGGAAGCACCCTCTTTGCTTTCTCTGTCCATCTGTTCTCCTTCTCTAGCCTCCTTCTCTCTGAATTTTATTTTGAGACAAAGTCTTGGTAAAATGGCCAGGTTGGCTTTGAACTTCTAATCTTTGTTGTCCTCCATTGTAGCTGGATTGCAGGCCTGTGCTCACCAAACCTAGCTAGCAGCATGCTGAGACTCAAAGAACTCAGTGTAGGTACTGAACCCAGTGATGTTTTCTATTGAAATGTAATTCTCAGATATAAATAAGACAAACTTAACAGGAAGTACCATTCTTGGGTGGTTTATGGCTAACAAAACTTGATTGCATAGAGTCCAGAGATCCAAAATCACGGTGCCAAGCAAGGGCAGATTTTGTGGGCAGTACCCTCTTCCAATTACAGACTCTTAGCTGCGGATCCTTACATTGCAGGTAGATCAGAGAGCTCTTTGAGGCTGCTCTTACCAGGATACTGGTTCCTTTCAAGAGGATGACATCCTCATGACTTAATTACCTCCATAAACCATCATGTGGGATTAGGATTTGACCATCTGAGTTTGGGGGAATCACAAACACTGTCCATTACATGGCTTAACCAAGAGTTCCTTAAGAGATACAGAAAGAAGGCTGGAGCCCTTTTTAAACCAAGCAACACTTCGGAACATAGGAATGCTTGCTGAGAATGCAATTCCCTCGGCCTCTTCCTCATAAGCACTGTAAATGAGGCACTCTGGGGATGCTGCCCACACATTCTATATTTGTAACCAGGTATAAAGTTGATGCGGATGTTAGGATCCTGAAGTTCATTCAATCAAGTGAGAACTTAAACTGATAAGGGTGAGAGCATGGAAAAAAGATGAGTCAACTGATTTAAAACATTGATCAGAGGGCAGCAGCCTCAGGAGGGATTATAACTGGACAAAACAAGTTCCCCATTTTCTGGACTCCATTATTCAGAGTCTTTAGCCTTTTAATGTCCTAAGCAATCACAATTTAGCCTCAAATACTTTAATATACTGGCGACTCCAAAAAAGAGGGCTTGTTTAATTTGTGGGAAAACTAACAAAGCTATAAACAGACATGAAAAGACTAACCAGATCTCACAGGAAACAAAACCCGAGTCGTAAGGGTGTGTCAAAAGTCACTGATCTTTCTCAATGCCTTGTTTCCCACCTAAAAGGCAGAGCTGTTGATCTTCAGAGCCTTCACTGCACTGGATTCCTACAAAGTCAATTTAGCAAAAGTTCATAAACTCACAGCGAACTTTAAACATGGCCACTGCCTTATTTAAAAGTATGACTGCAGTCTTAACATTTAAAGTAGCCATCATCACTACTTCGCCACCAAATTTAAAATGTTTTTAAAGGTGCAAGTTGTTATATGGGCTCGGGTGTGCGCGCGCGCGTACACACACACACACACACACACACACACACACACACAAAGTTTCCAACACCATTAACAAAAACTTTGCTAGGCCCTTGAACTCCGGGTAAGTCTAGCAGAGTGTCCGGGCCGGCTGTGGGGCCCCGCATTGCCCTCGGGCTGGCGGCTAGGGGTCCTCCCTTCC
>CABHPQ010162088.1:18436-46964 GCA_902168405.1 Peromyscus aztecus | reverse complement strand
CTAGGTTCTGGTGATGCTGTATTGCTCTTCATTTTGTTGTATGTACTTCTGCCTTGACGTCTGCCCATCTCCTTGTGTTCAATCTTGGCCTTATCAGCACACTTGGTGCAGAAAGAGCTGACAGATTTGGGAAGTCTCTCTCTCTTGTCCAGATGGGACTCTCTTGTCCAAATGGGAAGTCCGAGGCAGGATGGGAGCTCTTGTCCAGAAGGGAAGTCCGGGGCAGGATGGGAGCTTTTGTCCAGAAGGGAAGTCCCGGGCAGGATGGGAGCTGGGGGCCAGTCTCCAAGTCTCAGGAAGTGGTGGGGGTCTCCGGGGATGATGGGCTTGAGGGCAGGGCTTGGAGACTGCAGGGTCTGCAGGGGATCTTGGAGAAGGAGAGCCTTCCCGGTAGGGGTCAGGGTAGAAGGGAGCCTGCCCAGTAGCCAGAACCTGGGGCCAAGGTGGGCAGGTCTTCCCAGGAGTGGTTGGTGCCCAGGGACGGGATCTAGGGTGAGGGCAGGCACTCACCTTTGTCCAGAAGGGAAGTCCGGGGCCAAGTGTTATGTTCTTACTGACCATGTTTAAAAGAAAAGCTTTAGACAACGTAAGTTTAGAAGGAGCCGTGGAGCTGTCTCAAAGGTTAAAAACGCTTGTTGTGCAAGCCTGGAGACCTGGACTTGATCCTAGAACCCCCATAAAGGAGAGAACAGACTCCACAAATGTGTCCTCTGACTTACACACACACATAACGCAAATGCACATACAATAAAAATGATAATGAATAAATAAATAATTTTAAAATAAGTTTAACAGTTTACATCAGAGGATTCATTAATCAGGCAGCATCCAAAACCAGTATTTCATAAAGCCTTGCTTCATGGTGTGGCAGAGAGCTCTCATAGGCTAAACTGAGAGGTAAAGCTAAAAATCTCTTATTGTTGGCTGCAGCTGTGTGCCTGACTGAGGTCTGATCTGCTAGACAGTTCCTAGCCGGAGGCAAGTGGGTAGTTTCTGGTTGGCAAGGTTTAAATTTTATTATACTGCTCAATATACTGAACTCGCGAGAGAAACAACCCCAGGATAATTGCCTCTTTCCTATTTGCTTTAACAGCATGATGATGAAATGAACAACCAGTCCCACTTTCTGGAACTTTCCTAATGTGAGCGCTAAACACCTTGCAGCTCAGAAATTTTTCAGTCAGAAAAAAAATAGAAGGCCAGGCATGGTGGCACAAACTCTTTATCCCAGTTCTCAGGGGGCAGAGGCAGGCAGATCTCTATGAGTTCAGGCCAGCCTGGTCCACACAGGGAGTTCCGGGCCCAACCAGGGTTACACAGTGAGATGCTATTTCAAAAAGAAAAAACAAAGCAAGAAACTAGGTATGGTTTGTCCCCCTGCATGGTACATCCCAGAGCATGAACAAATGTTGGCATCTACAGCCCACTATTCATTCTCTTTATATTTTATTTACCCCACCCTCTCATACATTGTGACAACCTGTGAGTCACTCCCCAGTACCTGTCATGGTGCATGTCACCACCTAGAACAATGAAGCTTTCTTGAACTGCATCATATTCTTGGGAATGTCTGTACATTTTGCACTCTTCAACTATTTAAAAAAAATCATTATTGGTAAAGTAAGCGAAATGACGTTACAGAGTAGGGTGAGAAAGGACTGATATATTTAATGGAACAGATTTGCAAGTTGAGAAATAATAAGAAGTACCTCTCAAATGGAAATGAAAAGTTCAGACACAGGCATTCCAACCCCACCACTTCACAAAGCCCTGACAGCTCTGGCTGTGAAGTTCCAGAGCAAGACCGTAAGGCAAATGATCATTAGGCATGCCTCAAAAGTCAGAGGCACCAAGGCTGAACTGAAGACCAGCCATTTCTAATTAAGAATGACTCTGGAGTCCTCCCTGCAGCTAGAGCCTAAGTCAAGTAGTGAGTTAGCGGTCACTACAATTTGTTGCTGTCACACTCAACACCCTTGCTGAGCGCCCAGGAATGTCTGTTGACTGTCTACATGTCCAGTACCCCCAGCCCAGGGGTTCCTGGGTAGCAGGGCTGCCTAGTCCCGTGCTCAGCAGAAGGTTGGAATTCAGTCACAATGTGTGGGTCTCACAGAAGTCTTCCCAGATCCCAGACGACCGTTCTCTAGGCAGGAAAGACGATGGAGAAGGAAACAAGAAAGGCTCAGATTGCTCTGGATACTTCGGTTCCCTGACCCACAACATGGGAAGTGTGAGGTTCCGCAAGTGAAGTGACAATGTCTGCAGAGCCCTGCCTGTCACAGAGTAAATGCCACAAAGTGTCACTGCTTCTACAGCTTCAGTAATAAGACCATCTACTCATGTAAAATGGGAACAGCCCTGAAGCTTATTTATTAAATGTTTTTTTCTTTTCCTTTTATTTTATTAAGAAAATTTTTATTCATTTTACATACCAATTACAGATCCCCCTCTGTAGCTAGAGTTTTCCTGCCTGGCCCACGGTCAGGACAAATCTCTCTCACCCACCAGTCCAGCAGCCACTCAGACCCAACCGAGTAAATACACAGAGACTTATATTGCTTACAAACTGTATGGCCATGGCAGGCTTCTTGCTAACTGTTCTTATATCCTAAATTAACCCATTTCTATTAATCTATTAGTTGCCACATGGCTTGTGGCTTACTGGTATCTTACATGTTGGTACTCATGGCGGTGGCTGGCAGCGTCTCTCTGACTCAGCCTTCCACTTCCCAGAATTCTCCTCTCTCCTTCCCCCACCCATACTTCCTGCCTGGCTACTGGCCAATCAGTGTTTTATTTATTAACCAATCAGAGCAACACATTTAACATACAGAACATCCCACAGCACCCCTCTTCCCTCCTCCCATCCCTCCAGCCTCCCCCCTCCAACCCACCTCCCATTCCCTCCTACAAGAAGGTAAGGCCTCCCATGGGAAGTCAGCAGAGCCTGGTACATTCAGTAGAGGCAGGTCCAAGCCCCTCCCCCTGCCTCAAGGCTGTTCAAGGTGTCCCACCATAGGTAGTGGGCTCCAAAAAGCCAGCTCATACCCCAAGGATGGATTCTGATCCTACTGCAAGGGGGCCCCTTAAGCAGATCAAGCTACACACCTGTCTCCCTATGCAGAGGGCCTAGTCCAGTCTCGTGGAGGCTCTGTGGGTGTTGGTCTGAATTTCATGAGTTCCCACTAGTTTGGCAGCAGGAAAGACTCCTGTGGGCAGGCTCCTCCAACAAAACCCCCATTGGACTCTTATTTATTAAATGTTAGGTGATATCCTTATCACCTAACATTTAATAAATATAGAAGAGAGTGTGAGGAGCTGAGGGCGTGACCAAGGTCTGATTGCCAGTATTTTATAAACCCAACATGGTGGTACATACCTGTAATCCCAGTCCTTGGGAACTGGAGGCAGAAGGATTAAAAGTTCAAGGTTGTTGTCGACTATACAGCAAGTTCAAGGGTGGCCTGGAACACATGAGACCCTGTCCTCCCCCCCCCCAAAAAAATACAGTATGTATGAAATGATCCCATGCATGTAAAGAAAAGATGTGCATGCACACTGAAGGCATTGGAGCAGCTGGAGAAGCTCAACTCACAAAGGAGAGCTGGGCTAGAACAGGGGGAAAAGAACAGGGGAAGAACACTCCATTCAGGGAGCAGACAGATGTCATCGTCGTCAGCCTGTGTTGTTTGAATCTTGTGCAGTAGAAACACAATGTGAATTAGCTATATCTCACTTGTGGATGTTTTTCAATACCAACAACAAATCTCAAGAAAATGGATTACCCCCCCCTAAAAAAAACAATCATGCTAACCAGGGATGCCCTACTCAAAATTCAACTTTATCTGCCCCTAGTCATCTAACCTGTATCTCCAGAATGACTAGTATGTGTCTGGGTGACCTAAGGCTCTTTGTCCTCAGCACTATTGGTATGAAGGCTGAGTTTTCATTGTTGGGGGGCTGTCCTGTGCTTAGTAAGATAGTGAGCAGCACCCCAAGCCAGCCTCTATAGACATTGCTAAATGCCCCCTAGGGGGCAAAGTCATCGTAGCTGAAAAGTGATGTTCTATTCATGTTCTGAAAATTAACCAGTAAATGCCACCTTTGTTGAGGGGCCACCACCTCTGTGACCCTTGTGCTCTGTCAAGCCCAGCATCCACCTGAGGCAGGAAGAAGGCTAAGAGAAATCACGGCTCCCATCAAGACAGCGGGAGAGAACAACTTAGGATGGTTCTCCACACCCTCTCAGCAAACACTCCATGCCTCCAAAGACTGTTCAAAAAGATCACATTTGGTTTACAAACAACCCTTCCCCACACCTGCATCTGTTTCTCCTCCACCTCACAAGAAAATGTCATCTCTTTCTTGGGGGTCTAAAGCAATGAGGACAACAGTTTGTTTTTGCTGTCTGCTCTCTGGGAAGAGGATGTTATGTACTGAACTACACGGGGAACTTCGGAGAAGCCATCAAGATCAAGAGCACTGGAGTTGAACCAGCAAAGAGTAAACAGAGTACGCCTCAGATTTGAGGAAAGATGTACACATGCTCGCCTCTTCCCTTCCCAGTCATGCCCCTCACTAGGGGAAATCAAGCTAAGTTGGGAACTCCTGGCAGGATGCTTTAAGGACTTCCAGGTGCAGGTTCGCATGCCTGAGATTTGGTCCCTAAGGAGGGAGACTAAGCCCTCAGTGGAAACAGCCCTGATCAAACCCCTGGTCAGCTTCACTTCTCTGAGCGTGACTTTGGTCAACTCGTTATCCTTGCAGTTCTCAGTGTCTTCATTTATAAAATGAAGATGATCCTCTGCCTGGTCTAAGAGGTCACTGGGGCCATAGTTGTGTTGGTCTTTAGAAGTTACATGGACTTACATGGACTTCTGTGGCCTGGGATTCATCCAATAGCCATCAGCTAATGAAATACAGGGATGAAACTACAGAGAACTCAGAGAAGGGACTCTGAAGAGACAGTCTCTTGGCCCTATGACATGTGCTGTGGAACTGAAGTTAGGATTTCAGGGATGCATCAACTAAAGCATTTGTATCTGTTTCAAAGACTGCCTCCCCTGTATACTCTTCAGATACAGAACTATAACATTTGTGTCTGTTGCATAGAAAGACTGCCTCCCCTGTATACTCTTTAGATACAGCAGAGTAGCTCTTCATGGCAGGTGGGAAAAAAGAGTGGGACTCTTTCAGGTGACAAACTATACTGTCCAGAGAAACGGCATCTGTGAGTGCAGAGTCAGGACTCAGTTCCAAAGCTTTCATCTCAACAGTACCACACACTTGTTCTGATGCTGAGAAGCATCAAATTTTTATTTTCTATCTCAAATGTGGGTCTAGGTTCAAATCACACAGTAATAAAATCACAAACCCCATCCTTCATGTGATTCACAGCCAGCAAGAGCTAGTTTCCTTGTGTCCTGGATTGCTCCTCTTCTCAACTCTATTGAAGAAATAAAGGTGGAAACCCTAGGCAACATAACAAATGCCTTCATGCCTGTCCTCTTTCAAGTGAAACAAATTAACAGTTGTGCTGGTTTGAATGGGAATGGCCCCACAGGCTCATTTGTTTGAATACTTGGTCCCCAGTTGGTGGAACTATTTTGGAAAGGTTAGAAAGTGGGGCCTTGAAGAAGGTGTGTCATGGGGGCGGGCTTTGAGGTTTCAAAAGCCCAATGCCCAAAAACCCATTGCCAGTTAGTTCTATCTCTCTACCTTGAGCTTGTAGGTCAGATGTAAGATCTCAGCTACTTCTCCAATGCCATGTCTGCCTGCCTGCTACCATGCTTCCTCTCCATGCTTCCTCTCACAGAAGCTGTAAACCTCAATAAACTCTTCCTTCTATTATTGCCTTGGTTGTGGTATCTTTTTTTCTCTTTAACATAATTTCCTTATTGATTCTTCGGGAATTCCACATCAGGTACCCCAGTTCTGCTCATTTCCCAGTCCCTCCATATCCGCCCTTCACCCCTTGCAGCATCCCCCCAAAAAGAAAATAAAAAATTAAAAACAAAACAAACAAAATAAAACACTTTGCTCCTCCATTTTTCCCACCTCTCCAACACCTCTTCATTCATCCTGGTGGCACTGGGAGCCACAGTGTGTCACACAGTAGACCCTTTTGTCCAATCAGCTTTACTTGCAAATGTTCATTGCAATGAGTCCTTGGTCTGGTTCAAAGTCTCTGGTTTCTGGTACACCATAGTCACTGGACCCTGTCTGAAACTCCTCATGGATATCCCAAGACTGCCCTGAGTCATGGAGATCCTTCGGATATCATTCTATAGGATCAGTCCCTTCACATGTCCAGTAGGTCATAGATGGGGTAGGTGTTAGGGCAAATCAGCCCAAGGCCTAGATGTGGGCTTGACTGGTAGTTGAGCTGGTCAGACCTGACCACTGGGGCCACCTTCCTCAGGTACAGGGCAGAGCCAGCTCTCCTACACCATGCCATCAGGGCCAACTTTCCCATGCCCATGGTGATGGGTGGGGCCATCTCTCCTGAGTACAGGAAGCCAGCTCTCCCATGTTCATGTTGAGGGATGGGGCCATCTCTCCCAAGTACAGGAAGCCAGCTCTTCCATGCCTGGATCATTGTGGCCAGCTCTCTTGCTACAGTGTCCATCGACAAGCAGGGCCAGCTTTCCCACGGCCAGCAAAGTATGGGGCCAGCTCAGCCTGGCCCTTGGATTTCTTCATGCATGCTTCTTATGGCCCCCTGTGGTAACTCAAGCCACAGACATCAACACAGACCCTAGTTGCAGCAGGACCATGGATCCAGACATGGCCCTCTATAGCAGTTCAGGCCTGGACACCACCATGACCCCTGTGGGAGCTCAGGTTACCCAGCTCAGTATGGCCCTGGAGGCAGCATGGCTCTCAGACACCAACATGGTCTCAGGTGGCTGACCAGACCCCAGGCATCTGCACAGCCATTGGTGGTAACAGGAGCCACAGACCATAAACTCAGACCCTGATTGCTATAGGGACACAGACCCAGACATGGCCCTCTGCAACAGCCCAGGCCTGGACAATACCATGGCCCTGGGTGGCATCACATGCCACTCAGATCATCATGGGTCCAGCAGCGGCACAGGCCTCAGGTGTTAACAATGTCACAAGCTGCAGCCCAGACACCAGGCATCAGCACAGCCCCTGGTGGCAGCATAGGCCAGGACTTCAACACAGACCCTGACTGCAGTAGGACCATGAACCCAGATATGGTCCCTAGCAGCAGCCAGGCCTGGATGTCACCATGGCTCAAGGTGGCAGTATAGGGCCACCCAGATTGGCATGGCCCCAGTGGTAACATGACTCTCAGACACCAACCTGGTCCCAAGTGGCAGCCCAGACCCTGGGCATCTGTGAGGCCTCAGGTGGCAACATAGACCAAGACATCAACACAGACTCTTACCATAGCAAGGCCATGGACCCAGACATGGTCCTGAGCTGCAGTTCGGGTCCAGATGTCACCATGGCCACAAATGGCAGCACAGGCCACCCAGATCAGCATGGCCCCAGCAGCAGCATGGCCCTTGAACACCAACATGACCTAACCCAGGGCATCCACAAGGACTTCAACTGAAACCACAGACATCAACAAAGACCCTGGCTGCTGCAGGGCCACAGACCCAGACATGGCCCTTAGCAGCAGCTCAGGCCCAGGTGTCATCATGGCCTCGGATGGCAGTGCAGAAATCCCAGATCGGCATGGCCCCAGCAGTGGCAGGGCCCTCGGGCACCAACATGGTCACAGGTGGCAGCCCAGACCTTAGCACCCATGTGACCATTGGTGGCAACATGGGCCATGGATGTAACACATACCCTGGCTTCAGTAGGACCACAAGGTTGTGGTGTCTTATTACAGCAATAGAAAACTAACTAAAACAACTTCTTTTCCTGTTTGAAATTATATGTTCTAAGGAAAACCAAGTGTAGTGTCTTTGAAAATGAACCTGGTGACTGTGAAGTTGAAATTACCACAATGACCTCCAAAAGAGGCCAAACCCCAAGAAATAGAATTATGGAAGATAGAAAGAGATGCTCAGCAGCTTCCCCTTATCACTTGTCTTAGTTTGAGTTTCTGTTGATGTGAAGAGACAGTGTGACCACAGCAACTC
Source organism: Peromyscus aztecus (assembly GCA_902168405.1). Lineage (NCBI taxonomy): Eukaryota > Metazoa > Chordata > Mammalia > Rodentia > Cricetidae > Peromyscus > Peromyscus aztecus. The sequence continues at coordinate 38,841 of CABHPQ010162088.1, read as the reverse complement.
TCATAAAGGAAGGCATTTAATTGGGGCTGGCTTACAGTTCAGAGGTTCAGTCCATTATCATGGTGGGTAGCATGGCAACATGCTGGCAGACACAGTTGCCGGTGGCCATGTCAGAGGAGCAGCAGGTAGCAATTGAAGTTCAGGAGGTCGGTCCACCAGGAAGCAAAGCTCTGATGGGTGAATCTCAGATAGGCAAGGCCCCAAGGACTTCAGCCCCAGAATGTTTCTTGCTACTGTTGTGCCTTTACATGTTTGCTGCTGCCACTTTTCTCTGGTGTCTGGCATGGTGTGAATGAGTGTGGGGAGATCCCCACTGCCTTTAATATAGTGTGATTATCTCATGGAAATATCCCATTCTACTGGACATTTTTACCTGGATTATTATGAAGATAATTTCCTCTTAAGCTGTACTGTTTAAAGTGTTGTCCCCACCCACTGATAAAACAAGGGCTTCGAGGATAGAAAATAAGAACGGGGAAATGCCACACAGCTGGTTTCTCTTGAGGAGCCATACAGACTGTGGCTTAGGTTAATGATGAAGAAAAACAATTGAGTCAAGTTCTTTTAATCTTAATGTTGAGAGATGTGTCCATGGGTTTTGGTGTGCATCAAAGCTGAAACAAAGCTTTAAATATGACTTAAGGCTAGGTTAAGATGTTAGTAGCTTTGAGGTGAAAAACCTTGGGAAACAATCTAAAGTTTAGAAAGGCACATAGCTGAGTGAGGGACTCACTGAGGTCAGGGAACAAGAACAAAGCAGCCCAATTATTACTAGCTGGTGTGTCTTTCTTGTTAGGATGGGCTGTCATCAGAGATGATAATTAATTCTCTGTACCCATTTCTACCCTCAGCTTCCTGATATAATTTAATAAAAAACTGTGGATGTGTGGGTGTACACCCTGAGGATTTAAAATAGACCCGACTGGTTCTTTTTCACATATAAAAGTTTAGATTTGTGATTCCTTAAAGATTTTTTTGTAAGATTACCTTTTGAAACGAATAAAATAATTGGTCCTTCCTTTGTAATCACAAAATGCAGCCTGCCAGTAAAAAGAACTGACTGAGAAAAATACCTTGCTTGCTTTATACTCTGTTAATCTATCACAAGTTGCTTCGGTATGAATGTATGTGGGTTCTTGGGACAACTTGTTTTCACCTGTAATTTGTAAAATGTTTAATCAAGTGAGGATATGGAAAACATGCTGTTTTTTACTTGTATTCATTATAATCATTCACTTGAAAAATATAATGTAACAACACTGTAATTTTTACACTCCTTGAGAGATTTTGCTGGGGTATGTAAGCTGTAAGGGAAAAAAAATAAAGTTAGTTAGAAGGAAGACATCAAGAGAGACAGAAGGGATACATCTGGATAGAGGTAAGAAAAGAAAGAACAGAGAAAAGATGATAGAGAGACCCTAAAGGTGTACGTGTGCATTTCCCCTTTTCACTGGCCCCAGAGAGTTAAGTTTTACTCCCTCAGATAGAAAAGTCAAGTTGAGTGATTAGTCTGCCCATTCCATGGCTCTCCTTCAATCCCTGAGCTGCTAGAGGCTGGTCCTCACAGCAGTGATACATGGTACTGGAGAAGGATCTTGATCCACAAGCAACGGGAGACTGTGACATACTGGCAAGACTTGAGTTTATGAGCCCTCAAAGCTCATCCCCACAGTGACACACTTCCTCCAACAAGTCCACATCTCCTAATGTCACTCCTTATGGGCCAGGCATTCAAACACATGAGTCTGTGGGGGCCATATCTATTCAAATCACCACACTACTATAATGTGAGCCTCTCAGAGAAAGATCTGGTCATCTTTTACAAATCAGCTAGTTCCCATGTTATTCAAATTAGGTAGATTACAAGAGAACATCAACCTTTTTTTCTAAATTTTGAATCAATATAATGTTGAGTTAAAAGATAGCCTTTTGCTGGGTGGTGATGATGTACATCTTTAATCCTGGCACTCAGGAGGCAGAGGCAGGTGAATCTCTGAGTTCAAGGCCAACCTTGTCTACAGAACAACTTCCAGGACAGCCAAGGCTACACAGAGAATCCCTGTCTAAAAAAAAAAAAATAAAAAAAAAAGCCTTTTCTTTTTTTGTTAGCATATGTTAATTACATACCATTAGTTTCATATGATATTTTATACATGCATATAATGTATTTTGATTAGATTTACCACCCCCCACTGCTTTTATTTGAGATAGGAACTTTCTATGGAGCCCAGGCTGGGTTTGAACTTGCAATCCTGCTTCAACCTCAAAAATGTTGACATTGTAGGCATGTCCCAACATACCTGGCTGGAAGTATATTTCTGATATATGACGAGTAAGTTAGACTTATTACAGGAATTTTAGGATGACTTTATATTTTAGAATTGTTTGACATCAGGAAGTCTATCAGTGCAATTCATCATGGCAACAGGTTAAAGAAAAATTCACTATCCGTTTTGATGGATGGCAGAAAAACAGTATATAATTCAAATTTTTAAGCCTAATTTTGGTGAAGCACATAGTGTATACCAATCACAAACCCTTCATTTAAAAAGATACAGTCTAAAGTTCACAGCATGGAAGAGTGCTGCTTTCTCTACTCTTCAACATTGGGATTCCAGTTTATTATTTATAGATTTCTGTTCTCAAATTAAACTTCAGCTCAAAAAACTATTAGAACAAAAACCATCCAGTAACAAACTGGATAAAAGTATACAAAATGCAAAACTTTCCTTTATAATAGCAATAAGAAAGTAGAAAATATGATGACATAATAGGACCCTCTCAAAACATGTAGTACACACTCACAAACTCACACATATACAAAAACACACAAATGCATACTCATATGCAAACACACATACTCATGCACAAATACACACATACATATACACACACATGCACACATAAACACATACATAAAACACACATATGCATATACAAACATGTCGCGCCCCCCTCGTCCAGCAAGGAAGACAACACCGAGCTCTTCTTCTTGCAATTTCATCAGGCCTTTGAACAGTCTTCTGACTTCTAAAAGATCCCCTCCTTCTGAAGGATCCCCGGGCAAAGCCTCTCCCGGCCTTATATAGGCTCTGGGCAGCCAACCCCAGGTCACCACGTGGGCACCGCCCAATAGGCTCAAGCATGTGCAAGCAAGCCACACATTCCGCTACAGCCTCACCTGAAGCTGTTTACCACGGGGAGCGCTCGCCCTCGGGATGGCGGAAGGCGGTAACCAGCGCCACCTGTAAGGCGTGGCTACACGCAGCTCCCTACACAAACACACAGAGAAACACACACATATACACACAAATATATACATGCTCATATGCACACACATACACAAACATCCACATACACACACAAAGTTTCCCTGGTGCTATCCACAGCCTGAGGGGTTTTTTTTGCCTTGCGTTGCCTTTACCTTTGACACCTTTGCCCTTTGCCCTTGCCTTGCCCTTGCCCTTACCATTGCTCTTGCCTTGCAGAACTGGGACTGAACCCAGGGCCACACTTGTACCGAGCAAATACTCTATCACTAAGCTCCACAGAGCCCTGGTGCTATCCTAGTTTATAAATCACTTACTTCTCAGATAAATTCTTTAACATCTGCATTCATCTCTCATTGCTACAAGAGCTTAGAAATTACCTAGGGCGTGCCCCAGCTCCGCCATCCCTGTAAAGGAGGCTCACTGGGGAAGGCTGCAGTGCCTGACTGCCTACAAGCCTGGAAGAAACTGGGTAAAGCCCTAAACCAAACCCAGCCCACTCTCTGCCACAATATTTTACTACTTTCACTGGAGGATTTTAAATGCCAAAAAATTTACTCAAAATGCCCTTTGACAGAGAGGACATAATTTGCAAATGCCACCGAGATGAGAACAATATGTGATTGTTTTCTCATGGACCTTAAATTGTCTTTGTGAAATAAGAGTCTACAGGGTAGAACAAATGGACCATCCTCCTCCATCATGACAAACTGGCAATTAGTGCCTTTCAGTAGTCATTATGCCTTTTGTGAGACAATAAAACCTAGTGGCTGTGATGCCTGGCTGCAGACCACCAGGCATCTCCTCTGTAAACTCCCAAAGCGTCGGCTGAAATCTGTGCATGGTTTTGCAATTATAATGAAAAAACATTTGAATGTGAAACTCTCTACCTTCCACCATCTGGACAAGATCCTTCATTAAATGTGTTCCTGGCAAGGATCTCAAGATGATTTGTTTGGGGGAGCGAAGAGATGAGCCTATGGCTCATACACCTGACTGCACAGGTTTTTCATCCTTCCTTTAATGACAGCCCGATGAACAGGAAAGAAGCCTAGATGCCTCTTGCTGAGCCATCCTAAGAGGTAGACTAGTGAGATGGGGACCGTGGGGCGGGGCATGTGTGCAGGGGGCAGAGGTGGGTCTCAGAGGCGGTAAAGGGTTAATAGCCATTGTTAATCAACTCTAGGAATAATAAGTCCAAGAAGAGATTAGGATTAGCTGTAATGCCATCATGGGATTTCATCCTAATTTCCATGATTCTTTCCCCACTACCAGAAGAAAGAAAAGATGCTCTCAGCACATGGAGAGAGACCACTTCAGGCCACGGCAATCTAAATCCCTTTTTGCTCCCTACAGTTTTCTAGAACAGTAAAATACTTAGGGGGCAGATGAAATGTAGAGTTTTAATGGAGGTAATGGCTTTTTCTTTGGGGAAACACACGTCTTTTCTACTACTCAAAAGGCAAGGGTCGGACAGATGCATAGGACATTGTCTTGCTCTCATGTTGAGACCGTGAATTTCCCATGAACAATTACGCTTGCTTCTCTCTCTCTCTCTCTCTCTCTCTCTCTCTCTCTCTCTCTCTCTCTCTCTCTCTCTCTCTCACACACACACACACACACACACACACACACAGTCCTTAGCCACAATGTCTAGACCAGCTTAGGCTGACAGAGCCTAAGTGCTCACTGTTCGCCAGGAAGCCTCTCAATTAGAGAAGTCACCCTCTTTCACAAAACTTTTCCTTCCAAGGAAGGCAAAGGCAGGTGCCTTCCCTTGTCAGATGGGCAGTCAGCTGCAGCAGGTCTGTTTTCACTGCCCCTCTTCCTGCTCCCAATTCTGGAAGATTCCTGGGGAAAGGAGTATATGTCCCCAGGAGGAAATCACTTGCCCCGAAATACACACATAATGTAGGCCCTGGAATCAGACTCACAGGGGAGAGGAGGAAGAGCTCAACAACTACAGACATGGGTTATACCCTCGAGTTGGAAAGGTGGAAAACAAGGAAAGGCTTGAAAGTGGGCTCTCTGTTATTAAGGGACAGGAAAGGAAACTGACAAAGTATGGCTGGAGGCGATGGCTGAAAGAAAAGCTATTTCTTGTTCATGTCTCCACTGCGGTGTATTTTTCCACAAAACAAAGACAGCACAAGAAGACGAGAAGGGCCATCAGGGGGCTGCAAATATCAATGAATAACTATGGGAGACGCGCATGGACCTAAGGTTGCTATAGAAAGCAGATGGAAGGACATCCCACCCAAAAGACTGCAGACAGGTAGGGCTAACCCTGAGAGGCCAGACAGCCCAAAGGAGAGGAAGAGCAAGCGCAGAGTGCAAAGAACTGGGGAGATTCACCACAGGAAATTATTCCAAATCACAGTGCCCAAACTAGTGAGGGAGTGTCGGAGCCACTGAGGGAGGTGGAGTTTTTGTTGTTATTGTTTTTATTAATTCTACTATTTTTAAAGTTATATATAGGTGGGGGAAGTGTATGTATATATGTGTGTGTGTGCCTGTCTCCATGGAGTCCAGAAGAAATCAGATTTCCTGGAGCTGGAGTTACAGACAGTTGTAAACAGCCCAACACGGGCACTGGGAACCAAACTCAGGTCCTCTGGAAGATCAGTATTCAATCTTAAGGATCCCCAAGGGAGTGTGTGAGACTGATAGAAATATTCTCCATCTTGATGGGGATGGTGTAATACAACAGATAGACTGTACACCAAAAGTGGGTGGTTTTATCACATGTAAAACCGTATGGTTTATTATTTTTGTATGTATATGTGTGTGTTTGTGTGTGCAAAGATGCACATGTGTATTTGGGTACATGTGCTCAAGTAAGCACATGTATGTAGAGTCCAGAGATCAACCTCAGGTGTCATTCTTCAGGTGCTGTTCTCCACCTTGGCTTTTTGAGGCAGGGTCTCTCCTGGCCTAGGGTTTATAGGTGTGTGCAACTACCTCCAACTGTTTTTAAATGTTCTTGGGACCTCAGTGAGATCCTCATTTTTGACAAGGCAAGCACTATTCTGGCTGAGGTTATCTCCCTGGCCTCCTGAAGTTTATTTAAAAGAGAGACTTAAGATGCAGAGTATCCATATGACAGGTATGGGTCTTAGATAATTCTTGATTCAAACAGTTCTATAAAAAACAAATTTACAAATGTGGACATTAGCTGGCTATTCTGTAAATTAAGGTTTTTTGCTAATCTGGGTGGGGTAGTGATGATATTGTGATACATTCAGAAGTGCAGCTATTATGTCTTAGTGAGTCTTACTAAAATATTTACAAATGAGGGCCAACAAGATGGCTCAGTGGATAAAGGCATTTGTCCCCAAGCCTGACAACCTGAGCTCAATCCCCAGGAATCATGTGGTAGAGAGAGAGAGAACCAACCCCGGCAGGTTGTCCTGACCTCTACTCATGCTCTGTATATTAAAAATAAAATGCTTACGAATGAAAGTAAACTGTATCTGGGTTCAGTTCAAAATAACTCATGAGACTAAGGTAATAAATGGAAGTATAAAAACAGTAAGATTTACCACAAGCTAAAAACTGCCTGATGCATGGATGAGGTTCATTATAGCCTTCCCTTATTTTTTATGTCTGGAATTTTCCATACTAAAACCTTAGAAGCAATTATATGCTGATATAAAGACCAAAAGAAAATTCAATAATATTACATCAATAGTGGTTTTTAGAATTTGAATTCATTTCCATTTTTTCTTTATAATTTTGTGTGTTTCTGAAACATGTTCAGGAAAATAAAACTTTGGGTTATTTTTACTGTTTTAATCTCACCTTTAAGACATGATTCAAGTCCTCTCTCCTCCAAAAGCAAGCTCCCCCCCTCCCCCCCACACACGCACACACCAGCAGCTTCTCCCCACCCAATGATGGCTTCTTCACACACCTGGGAAGCCAGTCCTCTCCTTAGCACTCAGCGTGTTTTCCCTTCGATGGTTCATCTCATCTCTCTGTTTAACTCCTCCAGAAAGTTTCATGGACCTCAGAGAAGTTACTACCTGCACGGTTAGAATTTACTAAAGTGAAAGGCTGCAAATTAGCCTTAACCACAAGAAAGTGAACCCAGAAGAGGTCAAGCAAGGAGCTTCCAGCTGGGCTCCCAGGGTGCCCATGCGGGCAGTCCTCACTTCTCCCAGTCATGAAAGGTACCATATGAAGCACTGGCCACCAGGAAACTCTTGAGTCTGTGTCCAAGGATTTGATGGAACCCGGTTATATATACATGCCTTTTTATATACAGGCCTGTGTGGAGGCTTACCTTCACCTCCAGCGCTTCCAGAAGTCAAGCTGATACAATACTTCCTAGCCTGAGGCTGACATTATTAATCATACTGAGGCCTAGTGTGGTGCTGCATCCCTGTAATCTAAGGATTGTCAGATGCTATAGTCAGAGAATCATGAGGTCAAATCCATCCTGGACTATACAGCAAGTTTAAGGCCAGACTGGGCTCTATAGTGAAAACCTGCCTCAAGATTAAATAAGTAAATAAATAAGTCACATTGCGTTATGGTCTGAATGCTTGTCACCTCGAAACTCATACATTGAAACTTAATCCCCGGTGCAATAGTATTAGGAGGTGAGGCTTTTACCAAGGCTTCCTCAGGCAGGAGATTACCGTCCTTTGTAAAGGTGGCTTGAGGGCCTCCTTCCATCACTTCTGCCCTGTGAGAACACAAGTACCTTCAATGGAGCAGACGGTACTCCCCAGACTTCCCATAAGCCTTGACCTTGGTGGTCCCAGCCCCAGGGCCGTGCACAATGAATTTCCGTTGCTTAGAAGCAAGCCAACCCGAGGTGTTCTGTGGATGTAGCTCAAAGAGCAAAGACACAGTTAACACAAACCACTAGGTGCAACCCACGGGCCCAGGTGAACACACTTTAATCAGCAGGTACTCTAGGAACTTAGAGGTTAGTGGCCAGGTCAAGGGTCAATTCTTTGCCAGGGCAAGGTTAAACCAGTCTATACAAATGTCTTCCTGCCGAGTGGTGGTGGTGCATGCCTTTAATCCTAGCACTTGGGAGGCAGAGACAGGTGGATCTCTATGAGTTTGAGGCCAGCCTGGCCTAGAAAGTGAGTTCCAGGACAGCCAGGGCTACACAGAGAAACCCTGTCTCGAAACAAAAAAAAACAAACAAACAAAAGGCTACTTATCTAGATTTTAAACTTTTTATAGCAGGGAAACAATAAATGTTTCCATCCTACAGATGAAAGTGCTTTCCTTGAGACCTCTACCCCAACGTTTGCTGAGCGAAGGCCAAAGACCAGCTGAGTCTTCTGGAAGAAGAGAGGTGATGGTAGGCGTGAACCCCGAAGATGGACAAGACCTGGGAGAAAGTGTAAAGAAAACAGTTCAGAGAACTGAGCAATAAGGAACTTAAGGAAAGAATTCAAAAGCAAGTGAAACAAGGTTGTTTGAAGAGAGGTCTGCAAACCAGCAGCATTAGCCCTACTTGAGAGCTCATTAGGGATACAAAGACTTGGGCCCATCACATCCCAGACTCAGGATGAGTGGGAAAAGACTGGGAATGTGTGACTTAGTAAGTCTTCTGGACTGATTCTAGTCCACACTAAAATTTAAAAGGCACTAGCATTTTTTAAAAGACAAGAAAAGTGGGTGGTTATTAAGGGAGGGAGAGTCATATCCTTTGGGAACATGACTGTTAGTAGGCTATCCATGCCTCAGTGGATGGTCCCATACCATTGCACACATGAGCAGGGCTAATTGGATTCAGGGGAGTATCAATAACAACAAAAATTAGAGGACATGAAATTGGAAGGGAGATTGGTAGGAGGCACTAGGGGAAGCTGGAGAGAGATGATGATGGACAGATCTGATATAATATATAAATGCATGAATTTTTCAAAGAAAAATATATTTTTAAGCTGTGTATTCTGGAACTGTCCATGGAAGGAGCAGAAGGAGCAGAGGAAGTGAATGGGCTTTAGGAAAGGTTCCAGCGGACAATACATTCTATTTTCACTTTTAATACTTCTGGTGTCAAGTTTGGGGTTGGTCCCTCATATCAGCTGCAGATTCTGAAATTCTAACACCATCTACCCAGAGTTACCAGCAGTGCCCACGTGTTTCAGTCCCCCAAGTCTGCCCTTGGCTCAGATAACAGTTTTTAAACATTGGTCCCCAGGTTGCCCACACTTCTGTACAAATTAGCTACCAGGTGTGGGTTCTCATGAGCCCTCCTCAGGTTAAACAACTATTCCATCAGCTCACCTGGAAGACATCTTGACTAGATTTACTAGTTATTATAAAAGACACAATCCAGAGCAACCAAATGGAAGGGATGCACAGGGTAAGGTCCTGGAGAAAGACCACGGTGTTCCTATTACCTCTTCAGAGTTACTACCTTCTAGGTACCTTCATGTCTAAACTCCATTTCTCAGAATTTTTAATGGTGGTTTTTATCAGGTAAATATGATTAATTAAACCATTGGTAATTAAACTCAACCTGCAGTTATTTTCCTCTCTCTAAAAGCATAGGAGAGCAGGAAACTCTCTGAAAGACTCAACCCCCCAATCATGTTCTGGTCCTGCTAGTGACCAGCCCTTACCCTGAAGCTTCTAGGAACCCCAGCCACAAGTCACCTCATTAGTACACAAAGGACAGTCATCATTCTGGCCATTCCAAGAAATTTAGGAGTTCTGTGCCAAAAACTAAGGACAAATACATATTTCTTTTTATAGCACAGGAACCCATGAAGAGTAGGTTGTATAGCGAGGCACACAGTCTCTTAAATACAGGGACATCCATGAGGATCTGACCAGTGACTCAGCTTTGCTCAGGCATCTGAAGTCCCTGGCATCAGCAAAGCTGTTAATCAGGATGGCTATACTCAAGTGAAAAGCAGGGGACAGAGACCTGTTAACCAGTACAGAGCTAATGGGACTGGAGAAGTGTCTCCATCGTTAAGAGTGTTGTAGTGCTCTTGCAGAAGACCCAAGTTCAGTTCCGACCACCTGCGTCAGAAACTCAGCAGCCACCTGTAATCCCAGGATATCCAAAGATCCCACCAGCACCTTATTCACATGTGCAAACCACACCTCAGACACACACACATACACACAATTAAAATCTAGAATCTTTAATTTTAAAAAAAAAAGAGAGAGAATAGAGATTGTGTCAAGGTCTTTTAGCTTCCACAATGAACCTCCAATATCTCCAACGAGCCCTCTGCTGCCTCTCCTGAGAACGAAAATGGGCTCCTAGCAAATGTGAGACTCTGAGACTCCCAAATCAGCAACAGAATACAAATCACAGGTAAATCAACTTAGCAGTATTTATGAAAAATTAAGGTGCGATGTTTTGTAAATTGTAAACCACTATCAGGCCTGAATTTATGGCTTGGTTCAAGGGCTCACTCCTCTCTCGCCTCGGGGTCTCATTTTCATCCTGTTTATTGGGAAAAAATAGCTGGGAGTGGGGCAATTTCCATAACAATGATCTCTCATCCTGAAGACGCTCTTAATCAATGAGCTGACAGCATAATGTAGGCTTGTTAGAGCTTCAAGAACAATAAGCCCCAGCCGGTGACAGGACTCTGCCTGAGCTGCAATCAAGGGAACCACAGAGGATGACGGGGGTTGGGGGGGGCGGGCGCGGGACCCAGAGGCCGCAGCCAACACTCTTCTCAAAGAGCTGTCTAGAGATGTACTTGGCATTTTGCAGACCATCACCGACTTAGCGGGTCTCACTCACTGTGATTCTCATACAAAGAAAGATGAATAATGACTCTGATGTTTTGATGAAGCAGCCTAAGACATCCATTCAGATGGTTATGTTTTCTAAAGGGGAAGAATCAGTCAGTCACCGCAGGATAAACAAACCATCCCAAAACTCAGTAAATGAAAACAGCCCTCGTGCGTGCGGGGCTGCAGTGGCAGGATTTCGTACAGAAGCAACTCAGAGGAGCAAGGGCTTATGTGAGCCCGCGGTTTAAAAGGGTAATATACATCATGGAGGAGAAAGCACGGATGGCAGAGTGTACAGCTGAGGCCCAGAAACACAGAGAACCCAGGCAGAAGCACAGCTTGTCAATATCCCCCAAGACCACCTCTTCCAGCCAGACCCCACCCCCTAAAGGCTCTACAGCCTCTCCAGGTAGCACCCGCAGATGGAGAACAAGTGACCACTCCCATGAGCCTCTAGGGCACATTTCACCTTCGAAAGATAACAGGACATAAGCAGGTGACCACGCTCCTCCTCCAGGCTCAGTAGTCTCTCATCCTACCTGGACCAGTGGCCCAGTCTAAGCACAGCCCTCCCCTGACTGAAGCCGAAGAAGTGGAAATGCGCAGGCCACCTGCCCTTGGCTTGGACTTGACACTTCACCTCGTTCTTGGTGACAAAGGAAAGCATATAGATAAACCAAAGTCAAGGAGGAAGAAAGTGTGCCCTCCCTTTACGGAAGAGATCGGAAGTCATCTGATGGAGTGTGTGGCGACAGGAGGGGGGTTACACTAAGATCATGTGATTCAATCTACACCCAGGAGAGATGCATTTTCCTGTGGTCCATGTTAACCGAAGCACCATGTGATTGATTACACACAGCTCTTTTTAGGAAGTGATTGGGCCAGGTAACTCATTTGCCTAGCATATACTGGGTCTGATCACAGCACAACCAAAAGTAAAGATAAATATTATGGAAATATCTTCTTAAAATTAACAAGAATGGCTTGCCCCAAACTCTTCTTTCCAGCATTTTCTCCATCAAGGCCCCATCTTGCCTAATCTTTCCACTGAAGCCACTGTCCAAGTCACTGGTTTCCGGAACACCCTGTGCATTAATCGGGGTTTTCTAGACCAGAACCAACAGAAATAATATACGATAAAGAGAAGTTATTAGATTGACTCAGGTGATGTTGCTGTAGTCGTCCATCAATGCTGCCTTGCACCAGAGAGGCCGAGAACTGATGCTCAATGTGTGAAGCTGGATGGCCCGGTAGTCCCTGGCTGGTGCCAAACGTCCAGGGGATTCTTGGAGAGCACCATTCTTCAGTCCAAAGAAGTCCATCCTATGATCAGCAAAGGAACCTTCCTCAGAAGAAATGGCCAGCAAGCCTGGCTTCCTTTTCCCGCATCTTTTATCAGGGCCAGAAGGTAACACCCACATTTAGAGTGGACACTCCCCACAGACTTGCCCACAGGCCACCCTGACTTAGGCAGTCCCTCACTAAGGCTCTCTTTCTAGGTGGTTCTAGATTGCATCAAGTTGCTAATTAAAACCAACCAGCACACCCCATAACCCAATACCCTGTCTTTGCTGGGCATGGTAGTCCTCAAGACCCAATAGCACTGACAGAACCTAGAAACTTAGGAAGGCATATTTTAGGTCCTTATCCAAGCCAATGCCTTGCAAACTCTGTGGGTATGGCCTAATCACCTAAGGACATGCATTTCCGTGAGCCCTCAGGTGAATCCCATCATGTTCAAGTATGAAATTGAAGGCATTAGAGGATCCTCTTCCAACGCCTGCCCCTGCACAGGGTCTGGGACTTTGCCTCTGTTATTAAATCCAGCTCAGAAACCCTAAAGAATTTCTTTATCACCCTTTGCTCCAGACAAAGCTATTTCCCCACTACTGACTGTGGTTTTTTATCCAGTCAATTGAATTAGACACATAAATATCACTGTATCCTAACTCCACAGTCCAACTATAGACACCAATAAGGTCATTTGCAATTCAGAGTCAGAGAGACTCGGGCTCCAATCCAGCCATGCCCCTGAATGAGGGTGTAAACTTAGACAGGACTGACCCTCACTGAACTTCGGCTTCCTCTTGTAGAGAAGGGGTTAACAAGGCCCACTTAGTCCATGGTGTTGAGACAGGCATGGAAATAAATTGGCAGGAAGTATAAGGCACAATGTGTGGCCAAGCACTTTCAGTATTGTATCAAGAAGGCTAGGTCAGGTGTGCCACCATGCCTGGCTAGGCTCTCATCTGTTTGGAGATGACATCAGAAAACGCGTCATATCAAATCTGATGGTCAACCTTTGCCTATTAGTTTCTCATTTGTTTGTGTCCCCACCATTGGCTGGCTCTAAGGACTCAAGGTCCTTTTACTTTGTCTCATTCTTTGTTGAAGACGCTGAAGATGTTTACACAAGCCAGAGTTTCACGGCAACTCTCAAATTTATCATTTTTCCCCTATCTCCTACATGCTTAGAAAGTTGTTCATATTGCTTGTCTTTTATTCCAAGGATTCATCCTAAGAAGGATAAAATCACTTTTTGCTCTTCTATACTAAGACTCGGGCCTTGTCATCTCTGTTACAGCAGCTGACCCAGTGGCATGAACACATTAAACTACCCAAGAAGCATTTAGTGAGTTTTAAATATAAATGGAGGAGCTAGAGAGATTGCTCAGTTGCTAAGAGCAACTGTTACTCTCCAGAGGACCCAAATTTGGTTCCCATAACCCACATGATGGTTAACAACCAACTATAATTCCAGTTCCAAGGGATCCAACACCCCCTTCAAGTCTCCTAGGGGACTGCACACATGTGGTGAACTTACATACATGAAGGCAAAACTCTTAAGACACATCAAACAAAAACAAATAAACTTTTCAAAAAATAAATAAAAATGGAATGTCATTCTCTAGATACAATTGCTTCCCTGAAGAGTTTAAAGTTTCATGCTCCATGTATCATTCATTCTCACTACCTTGTCTGGTTGTAAGAGCATCACCAGTATTAAAGTCCAGGCTGCTCACTGCATGAAGGGTGAGTATTCAGCGGGTGACAGCTGGCTGGAAAAAAATGGTTTTTTTCAAGGGCTAGCGATCTTGAGACCCTGGAAGGGCTTATGACTCCAACATTCCATCCAGCAGAGCTCCAGAGTGCACAATGATCTCATAAGAAGGGAAAGGAAAAGCAGCCAGTATGTTGAGGAAGGTCTCCTACATCTTTTTATCTTCTCCATCACGTGGCAAAAGACCTCTAGCTCCTGGACCAATCCCCATTGTCCATGCTTTGAATCTTTGTACTTTGTGTTAGCTGATCCTCAGAACCAAAGACCTGAAGAAGAACATTACAAAGCTCACCAGATATCCTGGGCTCTGTAAATCTAAAGAAATATTTAGCTGTTACTATCTTAACCACTTCAATGGAGCAAAATGATGGTGGAGGAGCAGAAAGGCAAAGAGGGGAGACTAACGGAAAATTCCAAAGGAACCACTGTGTTAGAGTTGAGCTCTGAAGGATAGCTGAGGCCTAGGACCATGAAAGCCAGTGAGCACATGCAGAACCCCTGTGCTAGTCTGAGAAACCTGAGCAGGGATGCACAGGCAAGCCAAAGCTTTGTGAGCATCATCCCCCAGCCCTGTGCCCGCTTTCAGCTGGGTTTATAAGGGGCAGCAAGCCTGTTCCTCCAGTTTAAGAAGCACGGGGCTGCGACTTTCAGCTGTCTCACTGGTGTCACATGAGGACACTGTAATTCCCTGCATGGGCGGGAACCGTTAAATTACCCCAGCTGAACCAATCCTCAGGAAAGAGATGATGCTGGACCAGAGCTTTCTGAGTCTCCCTAGAGGCTTTGCCCTGATGAGATGGGAACTCCTGAGAGGAGAGGAATCCAAACACCCTTTATTACAAAAGAAGTGGGATTTGTTGTACCTAAGAATTTAGAGATGCAAATCCTGGTTAAAGCCATTACAGAGGAAAGAGCTGCGAATTTAACCATAATCACTCCCACTCCACTCTAAAGAGATGCTAATTATGAAAATGGGTTTGTAGAGAAATCAGCATATGTTAGGGGAAAAGGTTTAATCACTTTATATTTGAAGACAAAGGAATCATTTTCTAGAAGATAATGCAGGTGATAGGACCGAGTTTCTGGGGAACATTATATATACATATAATATATATACATATATATATTATAATGTATGTGTATATGTACGTACACACACACACACACACACACACACACACACACACACGGAAACCAGGCATGATGGAGCATGGCCATCCATAATCCTAGCACTCTAGAGGTGGAAGCAGATGATCACAGGTTTACAGTCATCCTCATCCAGCCTGGGCTCTGGGCAGGGGGCAGGAGTCTAGGAGATGGCTCGGTTGTCAAGTGCTTGCTGCCTGAGTGTGAGAACCTGAGTTCAGATCTCCAGCACCCACACAAAAGGCTGAACATGGTACAGTAAACACTGTAATCACTGGAGAGATAAAGACAGCGGGACTCTGAAGCTCACTGGTTAGCCAGCCTAGCTGAACACGGTGAGTTCCAGGTTCAGGGAGAGACTATCAAAATGAGGTAAGGAGGAATTGAAGAAGACTCTGTGCCTCAACCTCTGACCTCCATATGTATGTGTGCACACACAAACATGTGCACACACATGCAGTGTGCACACACGCGCGCACGCGCGCGCGCGCGCACACACACACACACACACACACTACTTACACATTTCAGAGATAACCCATAAACACAGACTTGGAAAAGAACCTTTAAAAAGTAACTGATAAACAGGCTTGTGTTCAATTTTATTTTTAAAGATATAGATTAAACATAACAGTGTCCTGCTTCATCTGATCTCAGTGCTTGGATAAACTGCTATGAGCAGCAACAGTTGAGAAGTCCCTTAACGCAGTCTCCCAGATTCCAATATAAGCCATCTCCATCATTCCAAAATGACCCTTGCTCTCAAGTCCCCATCTTTGAGACCGTTCATTGTTAATGAACAATCTCCCACTTCCAGCAGAAACCTCTCAGTTGTCCTGAGTTTGTCCTGGACAGTAGGAAACATAGGTCTTTCCACCCTGTGTTCTCTTCCACCTAAAAATGGCATTAGTGAGGTTTGAAGCTGGCATCTACGTGGCACCAGGTACAAAGCTAAAAGTTATATTCAGCAGTCATCTCAATACTAACTTTGAACCGACTGATTTGGAATCGCATCCCAGCCAGATGTTCAGCTTAAGCACAGCTCCATGGAGAACCCTCAGATTTTGATTTTTATATAACTCAAATACTACCTAGATTCTTTGAAGAAGAAGGCCCTTTTGATTAGTGTCCCATCTCTGATCTAGACGCCTGCCACCTGCTGGTGACTTCCTCTAGCACAGGGCACTTTCTCTTAGTTGTTTCCGGGTGATGTTAGCTAGGCCCCTCCCTGGTGACCCAAACCCTTTCATCCTCCACACATACCAGGTCCTGCTGATCCTGTCTAGTGGGAAAGACAGACCATCTTCATCAACTGAGGGGTGACTTTATTTAAACTATTGCTATAAAGAAGTGTTCGTCTCCGGGATCCTCCCATTGTGCTGTAAGCCTGTATTTAAGACCTCCTCCCCCCTTAAATAAATGACATTCAGCATTTAAAATTAAATATATATATATTATATATCTATAATTGAATGAATACTGTGAATGTAATCTATGAATACCACAAATGTGATTAATATCATGAGTGTAATTAATGAATATCATGAGTGTAATTTTAAAAAATAAATAGTCAAAAAAAAAAAAGAAGTGTTCGTTAGTGAGGAATGACTCAAAGAAAACAGAGTTGTAGATGGACTTTTCTTTGGGCCTCCAGCTCACAAAAAATGACACAAAGACATTATTAATTATGAAAGCTTGAGGGTGCATGTGGTTCTCTAGTGACAACTAGGAAAGTAAAACATCTTCAGTTCTTCTGAAGACCATGAGAAGGGTAGAGATGAGATGAATGGGGACCACTACAGAGGTACAAAAACCAGGCAAGCTCTTGACCTTTCACCTTTAACATGATGTGTGTTTTCTTCCGCCTCCATCCTTGTACTTAACCAAACAGTTCTTCCATAAAACATCAGAGAAGGCCAAAGGATGACAACCTGGGAGCCCCTGGTGACTAGACAAACACAAAACCTGTGTGATTCAAGATAGTCACTGCTGTGAGTGCATTGTGTCAAAAGTCATAGGCAGACATCGTTATGTCCTCCCACAACATCAAAAGTTATTAATAAATAAGTTCATCAACTACATTGGTTTCATTGGCTGCAATTTGCCCAGGAGTCTCAATTTCCCCCATTTTATTCCAATTTGAATTGCTAATATTAACTATCAGATCACATATACAACATAGTGTGTGTGTGTGTGTGTGTGTGTGTTACTACAGAATGGCCACAAAGGATTAAAGGGGCTGGAGTAGAGTTCAAGGAGCCCCAAATAAGCCTTACTGGAGGAAGAAGCCACGGACTGATAGAGATGTAGAGAAGTCGCTGCAGCTGGCCAGATAAATATCTAAGTTGTGGGTGCTGGTCACATTCTAGCCACACCCCAGGGTCAGAACTGAGTGGAGCCTCGGGATGCATTGAGCTGTCCAAGTGGGGTATGAGACCTTAGAGGCTATAGAAGTTAAAGGCAGGTCCAAAAGAATGAAGAATGATCAGGTAGATGAGTAGGTTGTAAGTCTAGACTGACAAACAACTAGACAGATAGATGGCAATCATCAGCAGTGGGGACCAAGCTGAACTGAAACCCCTGGGACAGTTGGGCATTTTGTCCCTGTGAGTCCCTTAACACACATACCAGGTTGGTGGGGGCCATCACCATAACAGTGTGACCTCTTTATGGGGTCCAAGTGAGGGAGTCACATCTGTCAGCCTGGTGTGTTTGGTTAAGTTCTCAGGGTTAGTTTTCCTGGTAGGATTGTAACATTCCCATGTGCTCACATAGTCCCAATTGACTTTCATAAAAGTATAGGGTATCACGTTTTTTGCTTTTATGGACAGATTATTTATCAGTCTGGGCCTTGTGAGTACTGTTGACCAGATGTGTTGTTTATGTGTACAAGATGAAGAATGAGTCTGCCTGTGCTTTCTCAAATGGAGTCAAATGCTGCCTTTAAAATGGGTTTTTCAAGGCAAGGTACAGCCTAAAATAACCATTTTTACACAGTGTAGATTAACTTGGAGCAGGACACAATTTGATATCAATCATCACACAAATGACTTCTAATATATTCCAAATCCTTTGAAATATTAAAAGTAAACTGACATGGGGAGATTGTTAATATAAGATGTCTCTGGTGGTCCTTTGAATCAACTCAGCTGTCAGACAATCTGTCAGGGCAAAAATCACAGGACTTTCTCTTAGTTTGCTTAAAAATGTCTAATGCTGGAGAGATGGCTCGGAGGTTAAGAGCACTGTCTGCTCTTCCAGAGGACCTGGGTTCAATTCCCAGTGCCCACATGGCAGTTCACAACTGTCTGTAACTCCAAGATCTGACACCCTCACACAGACATACATGCAGGCAAAACACCAATGCATATAAAATAAAAATAAATAAATTCTAAAAAAAATGTCTAATGCTGGACATCACACAGCAGGACTCACATCACACAGAAACTCATTACTGGTTTCCCACTAACTTTGCTTTGGTGATGCCCCGCTGTATACTATGGCTACTTCGCAGGGTGCTGAAGGCTGCTTTTGCCAAAAGCCAATGACTTTTAACTTAGCCTCTGCAGACTGCTGGTGGGTGATGAAAATGATACACAAGGTTGTCATCTCTATCTTCATATTGTGCCTGTCTTTTTTGCTGCCTTAATCCTTGGGTCAAACTCTATTCACCTCTGCATGAAGACGTGTTGATCACTTTAAAAGTATTTTGTGTATGACTATAACACAGGATTACGCTGGCCTCTGGCCTCTTGGAGCTGGCATGTGTTTCTTACACCCATCCTTGTGCTTTCTAAGCCGCTCAAGTGGGTGCAGCCTTGTCAGCCTTATCACAGGCCCAGACCAAGTCAGAAACATTTACGTAAGACAGTTGATGCCAGCTATAAGATCAGCTCAATGGTTCCCAGGTGAAGTTGGCTGCTCAAACCTCAAGACCAGGATGTTTGTGTATAAGAAGAAAAACATCATTTGAAACTGTGCCCATGGGTAACATAAGTCGACAGTCATCAGTAGAAGCTGCTTCCTCCATAAATAAAGTCACCTCTGAGCAGTATCATCTTCCTTCTTAGGAGCTGAAACCCCAGGAAAGGGGTCTGGCCTGCCTTGCTCATAGCACTTGGCTTGGTCTCCTTTCTGTCACCTCTATGCCGTAAGAGCCCAGCTCCAGTATCAGAGATGACTCTAGCCTGGACTACAGTAGTGAAGAAGAGAACGATCATCCCTAGTTAGCCATCTCAGAGCACAGGAGGGATTGAGGGAGACATCTCAGTCAGTACCATTTGAGGGAGGGTAAGCTCAGAACTTATTGAACCTCGTCGTCGCTAGCTTCCCAGCTCTGCCATCTTGCTAAGCTCTCAGCCAACTCTCCCAGGTCAGTGATCAGTGGGGGTGTTACCTGCCACTCAGAAAAGATCTGACAGATAGCAGGGGTTGGAAGTTTCTGGAGATACTGGCTGGCAGAGCCGACTCCAACGCTACACTACGCCGGCCTCTCTTTTGGCTCCTGTGGCCACTAACTGCTCTTGGATGAAAATTCTCTTTGTTTAATCCTAGTTGAGAAGCATTTGCTAGACAGAACAGTGGTGGTAAGAAGAAAGCAGAGAACTTGTTTCCATGTATTTCAGAGAAACTGTAAACCACTAAATAAGACAGGTATTTTTAGAGGCAGACTCCTATGTTAATAGAGTCTCAAAATAACTTTTCCTTTTGTTCAGCTACCAAGTTAGGACATGGATGAACATGTCTAGATATGTCCCCATCTGCCATCTTAAACTGAAGGCATTTCTGTCCTCCAGTTCATCCTCTCTACAAGACCACAACCTTGAGCTAAACACGCCCAAAATTATAATTCTCCATCTTACCTTTCCTTCTTGAACTCTGACCTTGAACTGAGCAGGCTTGAGAATGTGTTCACCCCTAAAATTCTTAAACAAATAAAGAGGCTCCCCCAAATAAAATCCTCATGTTTCCTTTGTTCAAGGGAGGCTCTGAAATAGCCCTTTGCTCTTTCTTGGCTTTGATTATTTGACTCTGCACTTAATCAAGATATGAACCCTCTGCATTCAGTTACAAGGATTTCTGAAACCAGCTGTGTGCAGAAAGGACCAACAGTCCCTTTGGAAGGAAAACAGAGTATGAAATGTCAAGATTATTCATATTCTCTCTCTCTCTCTCTCTCTCTCTCTCTCTCTCTC
>CABHPQ010162087.1:25555-48910 GCA_902168405.1 Peromyscus aztecus | reverse complement strand
TGTGTGTGTGTGTGTGTGTGTGTGTGTGTGTGTGTGTGTGTGTGTGTTCCCTCTGTGCTTCAGAGACCCCTGAACGACACTGCAGCTCTTTACTTCTGGGAGAAAGGGGCATTCTGGGGTTCTCATTGGCTTGAGGGTGCAGGGGAGTCTGTGTGAGGTCGAGGGTTCCCACTCGGAGGAGGGAGTACCAAGGGAGGGGGGAGCTGTGTAGAGGTATTGAAAGCCATTTGGCCCAAGGATCCTTCTGGAAAGGCCTGTGAGAATAAGACAGGGTTGGCTTTCTTTCCCATATCTTCCTCTCTCACAGTTTGAGAGAGAGAGAGAGAGAGAGAGAGAGAGAGAGAGAGAGAGAAAAGAGAAGGATCGCCGGCTTGAAGCTGGCAGTTTCTAAATGAACGATGTAGCCACTCTGGCATTGCTGAGCAATGACAGATTCTAGGGAACTCCTCACTTCCCCCTCGGCAGTGGCTGAGCGCCTCAGCCTTAAAAAGAAACAGGAAATTTAAACCACTTTTTATATTAACCGGGGTGGGGGTGGGGGGTGTTATATACTCCCCATGTATGCCCCTGGCCATTGTGCTGGGTTAACTGCGGTTTTAAATTGTCCCCATGAAGAGTCTGGGGAAGCTGGGATAATGGAAATTGATTGGAGTCCACATTCTTAGAATCAAAGAAACCAAAGAAAGTTTCCTCTGGCTTTTGTGTCATCCCCGGGACACCTGTCATTTGTGGACAACCATTCTTGGGTGTGACAGGGGCATTCTGAGACTGACATGACGTGTCTCGTAGCCCTCCGCTCCCTATGCTGAGCTCAGTGTCCTCACCTGTACAAGAGTAGGGGACCCCAGGCTGCTTTTCTGCCTTGCCCTTTCTTGAGTCCCCAAGCCGAGGACTGATTGTGTAACCTGAGTAGCATGCCCTGCCCTGGGAGCCCAAGGGGCCACACCTCTAGCCTCTGGGGAATGGCCCTCAGGCAACCCAAGGCCATTTAGTCCTGGAAGCCTGGAGTGAGGGCTCCCTGTCCATCTCTTCACCCAGGCTTTTCTTCTTTGCTCAGCACCGTGGGGCTGGCAGCTCTCCGGGGGTTCTCCCCACCCCAACTTGTCGGCTTTTTTCTGCCGATGAGGGGTTCCCTGGGCTCCTGGCTCTCTGGGAAGAGACAGTCTAGTCTAGAGTGGCAAAGTGGATGCTTTAAAAATTCCAGGCTGTCGTGATGGCTTAGTGAGTTAAAGGCACTTGCCCCTAAGCCTGAGGACCTGAGTTTGATCCCTGAGACCACATCATGTCATACATGTCCTCTCCCCAGATAAATAAATGAGTAAACAGATAATGTAATACAGAAAGATCCAGAGCTCCGAATTTGGAGCCAGATTGCTTGGCATGAGAGGTCTTTGGATCAGTGGCTTTAGGCAGGTTGGTTTGACATCTTTGTGCCTCTATTCCACTGTAAAATGGAGAGAATAATAGATCTTATTCTGTGGGCTTTTTAGGGTAGGTAAGTTGTGTAACTCACCTAGAGCCTCAGGGCGGTGCCTGCAGGCAGCTAGCTATGCACACATCACCTGGAATTTTGAGTTATGTGATAATTAATCTTACAGGTGGGTAGGGTAGTAGGCTCAGCTTCCAGAAAACAAGGTGATCCCAGGGGGGCTGCCTGGAGGAAGTGAGGTCTTAGTCTGCACTGAGAGAAAGCCTGGGGACTTAATGAGTTTCCTTTTGACCTCTGAACTGTAGCCATGGAAACCAGTGGGTCTGTTCTGTTCCCATCCTGGGGCTTTGGGGCTCCTTCAGTGTGTACACACTGGATTCGGGCTGCACTCAGACACTGGGCTGTACCTTTCCTTGTATCCCCGGGGTCCTAGGAGCTCTGACTAGAGAATCAGAAAGAGGCAGGGATGTTTTGTGGAGATGTTGGTGCAGTCCAGGCGACTGTGGAGGCTGAGTGACCATGCAGGGGTGGGTGGGGTGGGGTGGGATGAGGTCTTGACTTGGGTCTCAACTTTGAGATCCTGGGCTGTCTTGGGCAGTGCCAGTGGGGACAGTAACATGACAGGTGTCATCATGTAGGAGCTGACTCTTGTCATTTTCTGTGCAGCATTTTGCATGTGGTAGCCACTTAACCCACCCTGAGAAGGGTGCTGTTGGTATCCCACTGACAGATTAGGAAACTGAGGTAGCTGGTTGAAGTGAGCTCCCTCGTGACCCATGTCCTCTGTGTGCGGTCTGTTGATGGTACAAAGGTTGAGTGTGGGGCTCTAGAGCCAGGCTAGACACAGGCTTTCCCCCATAGACCAACTTGTACCATGCCTCAGTTTCCACATCTGGACTGTGGGGTGTATTGTAGCACCTATTTGACAGGGGTGTCACGAAACTTGAATGAGCTTGAAGTTAACTCTTATACTTGACACACAGTAGGTGGTTGGAGACCGAGGATGGTGTTTTGGGGCAAGGGTTGGGGTAGGTTGCTATCCTTTTAGGGCTTCGAGTCTCTTCCCTAAAGGAAGAAGCTGAGTGAGTCTTTCACACCTGTTTTTGGTTGAGTTGGTTGGAGTGCTGGCACGGTGGGCCGAGAACCCTCGTGGGGTCCACTGGCCTTGCCCTGAGGACTCCCCTTGGCCAAGGACAGAGCCCTGTCATTTCCAAGCATCCAGAAGTTCTTCTCAGAACCATCCCGGCTGGGTCTTTGAAAGGAACAAGCATTGGTGGCACAAAGCTCCCAGAATGCATCTAGTGGTTCTGCTTTTTTGGGGGAGGAGACCAAAGATTTTCTCTCTGGAGCCTGCTCACCAAAACAAGAAATTGTGGTTTGCACAGTCACCCTGTGTTTTGTTTTTTAAAAGCTCCTGTGTTCCTAGTCCTACCCTGGGGAGAAGGGCTGGGACTGGGGTGCAGGGCACACTAGAGTCTGCAGTTACCCCATCGTGATGAGTACCCAGTGGCTTTGGGCATCTTCATGTGCTTATGTTTGGAAAAGTAGGGTGCTGAGAAGTGCGGGCAGAGCAGATCTGCTTTGGGGATGTAAACAGTAATCATGGGGCTGGGGAGGCGGCTCAGTGGATAAAGCACTTGCCTTGCAAATGTGAGGACCAGAGTTCGGGTCTCTAGAACCCATGTAAAAGCTAGGCAGGTGTGGCTGTCCGGCTGTAATCTCAGCATTTGCGAGGTAGAGATGGGAGCCTTAGGGCAATGGGACCAGCCGGCGGGAAAGCTAGAGACCCTGCCTCAATATATAAGGGGGAGAGTGATCAAGGAAGACAACTGTCATCACTTGGGGTCTCCATATTCATATGCACACATATATGTGCACCTGCACACATGTGAACATGCATAGGTCACAGGCATAGATAGCACAGGGAGTCTGGACCAGAAGCCAATCCTTCAAAAGTTTGGTTTAGAAATGTATTACGTTTATATGTGTGTGTGTGTGTGTGTGTGTGTGTGTACACATGCCACAGTGCATGTGTGAAGGTCAGAGGATGGTGTGAGGCAATGAGTTTTCTCCCCCTACCGTATGAGTCCCAGGGATCAAACTCAGGTCACCAGTCCTGGAAGCCTGTCCTTGACCACTGAACCATCTTACCAGCCCCCAATTTTAATTTTTTTATTGGTTTTTGAGATAATATCTCATGTAGCCCAAGCTGCCAGTGGACCTGACATGGAAGGGAGAGTGACCTTGTGTTGTGTGACAAAACTTTCCCTGGGAGACGAAACACTCTTTTACTCACCCAGACATGGCAGACCAAAGTACGGATATCACCGAAGCCCAACTTGGTGAACCAATGAGTCTTACTGGGGTCACTTACAGAATTTGGGTGAGGGGTTACCCACAGGAGCAGGAATGACTCAAAGACAGCTGTGTCACCAAAGCCCACCCCAGCATGGGTGACAACTCACGAAGCTGGGAACCCGGAGCACACTGTGGCCTTAATAATTTCACCAATAGGAGAGCGTCCTTTCCAGGTGCCTCAGTTGGTCTAAAGCTCTTCCAGGCAGCTTAGCTGGTTTCTACTTCTTCCAGGCAGCTGGTCTGGCAGGGAGGCGCCCAGTGAATCCGGTGAGTTTCAGGTAGTTCTTTTTTTTCTCGAGACAGGGTTTCTCTGCGTAGCTTTGCGCCTTTCCTGAATCTCACTTGGTAGCCCAGGCTGGCCTCGAACTCACAGAGATCCATCCGCCTGGCTCTGCCTCCCGAGTGCTGGGATTAAAGGCGTGCGCCACCACGCCTGGCTCAGGTGGTTCTTGAAGCTACTTTTTGGAGGTTCCCTGCTTACGGAACCCCCTGCAGGATGGGATGTTTCAATCTTGGAGGAGACTGTTATGACACTCTACCTCTTCCCCCTACTCTACATCTTCCCTACCCCCCTTTCTCAGTGATCCCTGAGCCTTGGAAAGAGTGACTATAGATGTCCACTTATGATTAAAAAGTAGGCCACCATGCCTTAGTGACAGTCACTTGTTCTCAGGAACTTCAACGGTGGTTATGAGTTGAGGCTGATAACGTGATCTATGGGCGTAAACACCCATGTCTAGAAGACAGTTTGACAGGCATGTCACATCCATCTAGTAAAACCATAGAAGTTGCTCTCCCCAATGAAACTTAGGACCTCTCCTAAGTCCCAGATCTTTGTCTTGGCTTACAGTATCAGATGTGAACTCTTTCTTGTGGAGTGAGCCTTCAGTCCATTGGAAGGCTGTGGTTGGTTTCACTCACGACAGCTGAACCACTGTTGGACAAGCAGGCGCATCCTGCCTGGCATATCGATGTTTTAGCATGCCGAGTCTAGAGCCAAGCAGGGGTGTTGGTAACAGTTCTCCACCAGCAGCCTGCAGGGCCAGCAGCCTGCAGGGCCAGCAGCCTGCAGGGCCAGCAGCCTGGGAGTTTCCAGTGAGTCTCAGCTTCATTTCCCCATGCCCCGCAGTCAGAGCATGCGCATGGGGGTGTCTTCAGCAACAGGGTCTCACCTTCTAGTTCTGGCACACAACCAACAGCAGTAGCGATAGCCTTTATGGTTTGTGGGTCCTCGGGAGCTTCCCTGGTCAACAGCTCAGGGAGGTCGCCCACCCCTGGGACTAGGGTTTTCATTGAGTAGCTTCATGGCCTCTGGAAGTGTCCTTTTGGACGTACTTTTCTTTTAGTCAACCCAGCCCTAGTAGGGTGGCAAGGTAGGTGGAAGTTCCACTGGCTTTCCAAAGCTGCAGAACGCTCAGGGGGTAGCATTATATCATCGGTACAGACGATGGACAGGACAAGGCGACATCCCAAGCCACCAACCCGTAACAAACTGGGGTTACAAAGATTACCTTGGCAAAGCACTCTGCAAGTCTGCTGTCACCGGTTCTTACGGTCAGGTGACCCCAGAGGGTCACAACTGAGAAGATAGTAAGCCTAACATAAGTAAGGTCTAATACAGCATGGGAAGGTTCCATCCATTTGTGTCAGTTGCTTCCTCCACAGATCAGGACTGGGTACAGAGCATGGAAAGTCAGCATGCACTGACTTAATTAGCTCCCTGTAATCCTGAAGTCATTCTCTCTGAGCCCTTACGTTTCCAGATCCTGGAGTTCTTCCTCAGAGCCTCCCTGCATTTCTCCATACCTGATAAACTCGGTCTGACTTAATTTGCTCAGACCTACTCAGGGCCAAGAGGGAAGGAGGCCCTGCTCTCCCTAGCTGCACCTGCTGGCTCCCAGGGTCAGAGCTGTCCTGAGTTGGTGATGTGAATGTCGCTGTATCTGTTACTGCTCCATCCAACTGTACCTGGTTGTTGGGGGAGTTCCTGACTGGGAAAACCATCTCCACCCTAGCATAACCCTTTGCTGGAGGTAACTGGACCCTCCTTAGTCTGGGGGGATAGTTACCCACTTCTCACTTGTTTTGTTTGATCACGGATGTCTTTTAGTGAGTATGAATCTTGCCATATTTATCTTCCAGAAACCCAGACAGACCTCTGTCTGCTTTACCTGTTTTTTTTTTTTTTTTTTTTTTTTTTTTTGGTTTTTCGAGACAGGGTTTCTCTGTGTAGTCCTGGCTGTCCTGGAACTTGCTCTGTAGACCAGGCTGGACTCAACTTGGAGATCCACCTGACTCTGCCTCCTGAGTGCTGGGATTAAAGGCGTGCACCACCACCTCCCGGCTGCTTTACCTTTTTACTATCTCCTCTAGGTTGCTCTCTCAGTTTACAAACTGTCTTTACATGCTGGTCTCAGCCTCTGAGATCTGCCAAAGCCTTTCTTGCTTTATAAAGATCTTGCCCTACCAATGGACTCAGCAAAGACACTAAAATAAAGCTCTACACCAGCCTGGAGGTCCTGCTGGATCAGCCTTTTCTTTAAGTCCTCTGTGAACACAGTTCTTTCTGGCCCAGTGAACTGGGGTTCGAGCATGGCTCCTCTTTTTTTTTTTTTTTTTTTCCTTCGAGGCAGGGTTTCTCTGTGTAGCCCTGGCTGTCCTGGAACTCGCTCTGTAGACCAGGCTGGCCTCGAACTCAGAGATCCGCCTGCCTCGGCCTCCTGAGCACTGGGATTAAAGGCGTGCGCCGGCACTGCCTGGTTTACAGCTCCCCTCATCCCTAGTTCCCTCCGTAGTGTACCCTCCTCTATGGTTCTCCAGTTCCTGATATTTATGGGGACCTTAGATGGAGATAACAGGTGTTCCTGAAGGCTCTGATCAGCCAGTCCATCAAAGACCGATTTCCCTCACACTGTCTTAGGTCCAGCAGCCTTGGCCTTAAGGAGGGATGGCAGGTTACATCACTCAGTTTTCTTCCTCCACAGCAGCCAGACCGATCCCGTCCACTCCTGTGTCCCACAGCCTCACAAGCCAGGCTGAAACAGGCTCTTTCTTTGCTTCTTGAAAGGCTTCCCGAGTTCCAGCAGTTTAAGTGCTGGGTATTTTCTGGTCACGCTAGTTTCTTGCAGTGGATCATGGTTAATGCCCACATCTGCATGCTGGATTATGGATTTTCCCTCTTTTTCTACCAAAGGACTTGAGGAGTATATTTTATTGCATTTACCACCTCTCTCTTCTTCTCTTTTTTGTTTGATTTAGTTGTCAAATCAGAGGCTAACACGGCTAGCCACATCTCCCTTTCTTGTTGCAATTGCTCCTTGACATGAGGAGCTTCTGCTTAGATGCCCTCTCAGCTTCAGATGCATTTCTAACTACGTACAACAGAGGCCAGGCATCCTCTGCCAAGGCTTGCCAACAGTTCCAACTCTTATGCACCAATCTCAAAGACTTTAACTGTGTTACAAGGGGCACAGTGTCACACAGCACACAGGAAAGGACAGTTCTATTGGGATTTCCTCAGTGGATGCTGCCCCCTCAAGCCGCCTCAGCTGCAGTTATGTGCCTCACTACCCTGGGTAGTCAGGACCACGCACTCCTCCTCAGCTCATCTTTGGTTCTGTCATGTCCCTGTTTGGGCACTAAATGTTGTGTGACAAAATATTTTCCTGCGGAGACATAACACACTCATCTACTCACCCCACATAGGGAACTCAAGATAGACCCAAGTACAGATACCACCGAAGTCCAACTTGGAGAACAGACCAATGAGGTTTGTTGGGGTCGCTTACAGGAATATGGGTGAGGGGTTATTTACAGGAGCAGACATGACTCAAAGACAGCTGTGTCACCAAAGCCCAGCTCAGCATGGGTGACAGCTCACGAAGCTGGGAACCCGGAGCACACCGCACAGCCTGCAGGCTGCTCCACAGGTGGGAGAACGTCCTTTCCAGGTGCCTCAGTTGGTCTAAAGCTCTTGCAGGCAGGCAGCTGATCTGGTCTCAGAGTCATCTTTGCTGTGCGCTCTGCTTTTTCTGGCAGGAGGGAGCCAGTGAAGCTGGTGAGTTTCAGGGAACTCCCGAAGTTTCTCTTTTGCTGGTTCCCTGCTTAAGGAGCTCTGCCTGGAAGGCTTTCATCTTGGAGGAGACTCTTATACAATTTCTGATCTTCCTGTCTCCCCTTCTAAGTGCTGAGGTTAAAGGTGTGTGCCTCTACAACCCATTTATATATTGCTAGGGATTGAACTCGGGACTTCTTGTATGCC
This sequence comes from Peromyscus aztecus, assembly GCA_902168405.1. Classification (NCBI taxonomy): domain Eukaryota; kingdom Metazoa; phylum Chordata; class Mammalia; order Rodentia; family Cricetidae; genus Peromyscus; species Peromyscus aztecus. Next base: position 40,862 of record CABHPQ010162087.1, on the reverse strand, counting down.
AGGCAAGTACTCTACCCACTGAGCTTTTTAATTGCTTGTGGTTTTGGGGATGGAACCCGAGGCCTTGCATATGCTAAGCCAGCACTTTACCACTGAACTGTATCCCTGGCCTCAGTGAGAACCCCTTGGTGATAACATCTTAGGTGTTAGAGTTCTGTGGCCTCATTTCTGTTTTTGCAAGCAGAGCCCTGGTCAGATGGAAACGTGGGCACTGACTATGTTTCTCAGTGTGCAGGTATTTATGAGATGTCTGCTGTCCCATCCAGACTATGAGCCAGGCCCTGGGAATGCAGCCGCCAACAGGGCACATGTGGCTCTTGTCCTTAGGAGGACGGCTGCGCCTGTGAATGAACGGCTTTTTCTCAGACACAGGAAGCTCATTCACCATTATCCTCACATCTCCCTGGTAGCCCTGGCTCCTGTCACTTCAGGAGAGATGGATGGTGCTGGTGTTCTGGCCTGGGAGACCTCAGGCAGGAGTACTAGAGAGTACTCCCTTGATCAGGCCAAGGAACCAGGCCCTGCTGGGCTGTCTTCCTTTCTCAGGCTTCCCTCAGAAGGATGTCTTCCCTCAGTGGAGCCTAGCCAGTGTCAAAGGTCATTTGTTGATCACTTTTTGTTTCCCTGGAAGATAGCTCTCTGGGTAGAATCCTGACAGAGGGGACTTACCCTAAACCGGTGTGTGGTGTCCCCTGGCCTCACTACCTAGCCACTGAGCCAGGGCAGAACAGGCCCTCACCTTGGTCTTTAGAAGTCTGTCAGCTAGAGAGTAAGCTGCAGACAATGGGCTGAGTCTTTTGTTTACAGGTGACAAGCTGAGATCCCTGAGGGGCAGTGGCCCTGAAGTTAGTCAGGGTCCTATCCCTAGACCCCCGGGGACTGTCAAACCAGAACCCAAGGTCCTGGAGGAGCCAGCTGCTGACATGGCACTCTGTGCTGGCACTGGAGGAGCCAGCTGCTGACAGGGCACTCTGTGCTGGCACGTAGTGGGGCTACCTTGTACATGTGGGACAATTGTCAATGTTGTCTGTTACCAGCTAGATACCAAGAACAGTCTCTGCTCTGGGGCTATCAGCAAAGTCTCAGAAGTCGCCAGATATCCCATGAGGGTGGTGCAAACAGAGCTCTCAGATAAGAACCACTGGGCTGGGCCCTTCTGGGTCTAGCTTTGGGTTCCAACTTTTAGGTGTTCACACACACTGCTAGCAGTATGGGAACCTACATGCACATGTATGTGTGTGTTTAGGTGAGGACGCAGTGGGTTGGGCTTCTTACCCAGCCTGTGGCCCCTGGATTCTCTCTTTCCTTATGGGTAAGAGTGCTGACTCAGGGTCTGGGTTCACATTTGGGCTCTGCTCCTGTGACCTGGGGCCTGACCCTGCACCTCTGCCTGTCTGTGAAGTGCGGCTGCTTGGAGCCGTCCCGGATTCCTTCTTGCACTGCGTGTAGCGATGTGGTCTGAGGAAGGTGCCCAGTGCTCTGCATTTACGCTGGTGGCTGCAGGCTCATTGTCCCTGGGAGTTGGGAAGGAGGGCCCTTAAGCAGAGGAAGTTTAGTATGCTTTCTCTGCTCTCAGGGGCAGCTGGGCTCCTCCTCTATCTTGTGGTCAGGTACTCAATCTGTGTCTGTCGTGGTCTGGTTCCTTCCCTGCTGACAGCGATCCCTTGACTCTGGAGGGATCAACAGGAGGCCAGGCTGTTGTAGACTGGTGTAGGCAGGTAGCCTCTGGGGCCTGGGTAGTCAGTCTTCTGTCTGTTCGGAGGAACAGTATGGAGGACCGAGCAACTGCTTCCACCGAGAGCTTTTATTCCTGAATTCACTTTCTGTTTGGTCAGTGGACACAAAGTAACCTACTGGGTTCCAAGCATTATGCTCTGTCTTGGTGTATGGCTAGGATATGATGGACGGGCCCCTACCTCACAGTCCTCAAACACCACAGAAAGAGAGCACTTGAAAATGACCAGCTGTTATAATAGTGACACCAGGGTGCCCTGCTGTGTGCCAGGCACTGTGCTGAGGGCGCTACAGGATTATCTCTGATCCTCTGCACACTCTGCTGAAGACGTCACCACACCTATCTTGCATACGGGGAAAGTAAGGCCCAGAGAGGTTTGGGAATGTACTCAAGTCTGCAGCTGGGATGATGACATCGGAAATAACATGTAGGTGACAGGTAGGAAGACAGCTGCTTGAGTGGAGTGGCCAAGGAAGGCCTCTCTGGAGGCGGGAGAGCTTCGAGAGTGTGTTACAGGCATCGGGAGAGGCATATGCAAAGGCCCTGAGGCAGGATGGTACCTGGCTGGCTGAACGGTCAGAAGCTAGAGTGGTTGGGGGGGGAGAGGATGGGGTGTAGTTGTTGGGGTTGGTTGGGGTCAGGTAGGTCAGACTTCCTGTGTGTGTGTGTGTGTGTGTGTTAATGTGTGGTATATGCATGTGGTGTGTGCCTGTTGAGCACTTCGGGTTTACTGGGGATGTGCCGAAGACAGTGTTCAGCAGGGGGGTGGTGGAAGGCAGCTTGTGTGGAAGTCTCTGGAGCCTCTGTGGGTGTCTGTCCAGGAGTCAGGTGACACACTCCGCCTCCTCCAGGCAGACCCCTTTTGCCTACAGGCTGCTGTGAGCCCCAGGGTGGTTCTCCTGGCAAGGTCCCTGCTTCCCTCTGAGTCTAGCCCGGTCACAGGGGTCGTGAAGGAGGCACAGAGCGGAGGAGTTTGGGCTGTTTGTAACCAGTGCACAGATGCGGTGTGCTGGTGGCTGCCTTCTGAGCCTCTGAGCCAGGACATGATGCTGTCATGTGTGACGGCCCCAGCTTTCCTGTGACAGAGGAAGACAGCCTTGTTTTCTGCTCAGGAAGTTCATTGCCTGATTAAAAGCAGTCTGATGGCACCTCGGGCCCCACCCTGTAGCCGCCATCTCATAGCAGGTCCTCTGCTCTCACCTCTGCCTGGCTGGGGTTCAGACCCACTTGGGGAGAGGGGCTCTGGAGGCAGGAGGCTTGGCCAGGGCCTCAGCTGCTTCTCCGTACCTCAGCTCCTCCTGCAGGGGCCGCTCCATGGCCTCAGCCCTCTCTCTCTTGAGCAGTTCTCTTTAATTGAGATATGATTCATCCACCATATCCCTCCCCCTCCCCAAGCTTAAAGCCGTGTGGTTCTGAGTTTGTTGGTGAGGTTGCGCAATACTCATCTTGCCCCTACCACCCCCTTGCGTCTCATTTGCCCTTTCTCAAATGCACCGAGTGTGCGCCACCGTTGGGGCCTTATCCCTTGCCCTGTGTGGAAGACTCCTTAGACCCCACCTCCTTCACTCCTTCACTTCTTCCGGGCCTTTGCTCAGCGCTCCTCTCCCCTAGGTTTTATCTGACTCTCATTGCCCCACCTCACGACTTCCTGTCTCTTCTTTCCCAGTAGCTGACGCTCCGGGTGTTTTAGCCAATGAGTGATGTCTTTGCCTCTCCCCAGGATGGGAGTAATCCACTGTCTCATTCACTCTTCCCTCTGGCTTCAAGAATGCCACCCGGAGCAGAGTAGATGATCATTAAACATTTGCTGAATGGAAAGCCTCGCCTTCCTGTAGACAGGTCTGCGTCGTTACATAATGTGATGGGTTTGGGTTATGTAACTGCTAGTATTTTTGTATAGACTTTGGGAGCCTGAGATTAAGACAGTCTAGTGTTTTCTAATGTAGCGAAAGATATGTGGGTGGGTGTGGGCTGAGGGGAACGGTGCAGGAGAATGTTCTTCTGTATGGCATCCTGCTTAAGATCCCAGGGTCCGGGCCAGTCCATCATAGTCAGACTGCCACTGCTTATCTCTGCCTCTGGGGCTGTCTGTGTGAGCTAGGGCGAGGAGACATCCTCTCTGGGCTTTGGTTTCCTTGCCTGAGAACTAGTTGGGGCTGCTTCGTTCAGTGTGTGGTGGTGTCCTGTTCTCTGGATCATGTTTCCTCTTCCTTCTGTTTTCCTCCTCTTTGCACAAGGACAGAGGCTTGAGGACAGCAGGACCCCATCCTAAGCTAGTGGCCCCTGGCCCTCAGCGCTGGGCTCTGTACTCTGGACACTGAGAGCAGGTGCCTGGCTGGCATGGCTGCCATGGAATGAGAGGGTGTTCCCCAGTTACTGCTGCAAGGGAACTCTAAGTCTGAAAAGAGGGGTCTGTTTCTCATGTATACAGCAAAACTGCTCCCCTTCCCATGCTGTGTTACCCAAAGGTGAAAGGGCAGGGAGGCTGCTGTTGTGGGCGGAGCCAGTGCTCTGCTCCTCGCTGAGGTCACTTGTCAGGTCCCACAGAGAGGCTATGTGGGTCATTGTTAATGAGTTCTAGTTACTGTTCAGTGGCTTAAAAGAGCCCCTGTGTATTTCCTAGGGGTTCTGTGGGTCAGAGGTCAGGTATAGCATACCGAAGCTGCAGTATGGGTGTCAGCCAGGGCTGGGATGTAATCTGAGGGTGGGGAGGGAGGGGCTTATCTTCATCATTAGTACTGTTACTTTACTATGTGAAGAGAAGGCAGTGCATGCAGGGTTTTGCATGTGGTAGGCCAGTGTCCTTCCACTGAGCTCAGCTACACCCCTGCTGGCAGACTCTATCTAGGCAAGTGCTCTCCCACTGAGTTACCTCCTCCCCACCCCAGTAGACTCTAGGCAAGTGCTCTCCCACTGAGCCAGTCATCAGCTCCTCACTGAGGGATTTTAGGCAAGTGCTCTACTGCTGAGCCACACCCCTAGGCAATTACTAGGAGGTTTCCAGGCTAGCTCTCCACTGCTCTGCCATGCCCCCAGGCTGCACAATTCATGTTGCTATTTTAAAGACCCTAGGTTCTCCTTTCCCTGCTGAACATTGTCACACATTCTTCCCTTGCATGACCTTGTCCCTCTAACATGGTAAAGAATATTCAGTATCTTCTGAAGTATTGGCTGACTGGGTTGTAGGGTTGTAAGGATGAGCCTGGAGCCCTCCTTGTGGTACCCTTTCGTTGGGGACTTTAGACTCAAACCTGAGGATAGTGTAGGGTGGCTGCCTGACTCTCCTCTTGCCCCCAGATGCCAGCTGCTCTTCCTCTGTGAGGTGGCAGGGAAGCCATTCTGCTGCATTAGTTTCTCAGTATTGGGGCTTTTCCAGGCAACTTATCCTGTAGTGACTTCTGATTGAACTCTACAGTGCTCAGAGTGCGCTGGGGACTCTCAACCTTTTGAACTGGATTGAAATTTGGTCTGTGACCCAACATAGGCTCTGACTGGTTGACCAGTCCTTTCAAGTGCATCAGAAAAAAACATATGCCCTGCCGTGCTGGGCTGATGGTCTGAGGAGGTCATGAGGTTGAGGTGGTTTTCTGGGTGTCTGCAGCCTTCCTGGATTCAGTACCACCTGCTGTTAATCACCGAGAAGGCCGTGGTCTCCAGCGAGGATGAAGACCTGTCTCTCAGTTTTTACCATATGCATTCTGTTCTGTGTGATGTGACTTTACAGTTCTATCTTCTTGAGGAAGTGATGACCCCTTTGTCATCCTGGAGCACATCCCTGTCCACTTGCCATGCACCTTGTTTTGAATCCTGATTTGTCTGTTACCAGGGGCTGCCGTTTTTCTTTGCTTTCTGCTTCCTACCCCTGTCTTTTTATCTCCAGTACATCTCTCACAGGCACCGTATGGTTGGGCCTGCTTTTTCAAATCCATTCTGACAGCCTCTGCTTTTTAATTAGACAGTTTAGCTCACATATGTTTACTTATGTGATTGACAGGGTTGGTTTTAGAGCCAGTGTCTTGCCACATCCTTCTGATTTGTTTGCTAGGCATAGTGACCATTACAGGGGGTCCACTTCCTCTCTCATCCCCACTCTGCTGGAGGTGGAAGGAGCGGACATGGCGGTGAGTTGAACCTCACCTCCTCGGTGTGGCTAAGGCATTATCATATGATCTGCCGCACCCCTTGCTTCATTCCCTGGCCCCGTTAGCTTTCTCTTTGCAGATGACCTTGCCTCACTCATCCCAGCCGGAGTCTTTCTTTTGCTGTTCCTTCTGTGTGGAGCGCCGCCACCTGCTCTGCTAGGAGTGTCCCCACCTTGGCCCCTAGCTCCCAGTCTCATCTCCTGAAGCTCCCTTATTTTGTTCTCCACATCACTGCAATCCTAGGAATCCACACAGCCATGAGCCATCTGTCTGTCTACTCCTCAGACTCTCCAGGAGGGCCCTTGAAGCCACATCCTGTCTGCTGTGGCATGCCATTGGCACATCCCCGGTGTCTGGCGTATAGCAGGTACCCTGTTGGTGTTAGAGGAGGGAGTGGATGCATGAGGAGGCATGGAAATGGTACACAGTGTGATAGAAACCTCAGCACCCATGATCTGTGGGAGTGTGCATCCCCCATTAGGCTTCTTGGTTTCTCTTTTTCCCACACCTGGATGTCAGAGTCAGCTCTGTGCGGTCCTGGGCAGCAGCTAAGGTTGCCAGCTGTTGTCTGGGTGGCTCATAGACTCACAAAGGAGTACCCCAGCAAAGGACCGCATGCCAGGGCCTGCTCCCCCCTCTGCACAGCTGGGGGGACATGTCCCATTATTATTATAACACAGGTGCTAGGGCTTGAGCCTAGGTGTTCACGGACTCCACACAGAGCCTCCAGTTAACCTTTAGAGACGCTTCCTTATTTTTCCTGCTAGTCCCACCCCAAGCACACCAGTCATTATTATTGCTTGGGTCCCTTTGAGAGTGACTGTGGACTTGAAATATATAAACCCGAGTCTCCCAACAGGAATATTCCCAGGTAACCACGGCCTGGTGTACAAAGCCAGCAAATTTAATCTTGATACGGAATTCTCCACTCTGCAGTTAGTACCCCAAACTGCCCTGTTTTCCCCAGTGTCCTGTTCTGGTAGCTTTAATTGTCAACTCTACATAACTCTATAAATTATCATGGCTACTTCAAGGATTATCTTGAAATAGACTCTCAATTGAGGAATTGCCTAGACCAGCCTGGCCTGTGAGTGTGTCTGGGTGGGAGTGTCTTGATTGATAGCTGACATAGGAGGGCCCAACCCACTGTGGGTGGCAGGATTCCCTAGGCAGGTGGTCCTGAACTGTGTAAGAAAGCTAGCTGAGAGCTGGGTGGTGGTGGTGCACACCTTTAATCCCCCAGCACTCAGGAGGCAGAGGCAGGCAGATCTGTGTGAGTTTGGGGCCAGCCTGGTCTACAGAGGGAGTTCTAGGACAGCCAGGCCTGTTTTATAGAGAAATCTTGTCTCAGAAAACAAACAAACAAACAAAGGTAGCTGAGGAAAAACCTGTCTGTCTGACAGTACACCCCCCCCCCCCCCCCCCCCCCCCCCCCCTCCGACCCCCCCCCCCCCCCCCCCACCCCGCCGCTTCCCATGTTCCTGCCTTGCTTCCTTGGCTGTGAAGTGAGTTCCCTGATTAGAGAGGGAAGGCTGTGTGCAATAGCAAGCAGGCCAGCATTCAGGTTCCTGCCATGACTTCCCTCAGGGATGGACTCTGACCCGGGATTGAAGTCACGTAAGCCCCTTCTCCCAGAGTTGCTTTTTGTCAGCCACAGAGATGAAACTAGGATGCCTCCCCTTTGCGCCCCCAGCCCATCCCCCAGGGTACCGTTTCTTCTTCTCCCCTTGGTGAGGTTTTCTTTGCAGGGCTGGGATGAAACCAGGCCTTCACACATGCTAGGCGAGTGCTCTGCCTCTGAGCCCCACTTTGGAGATTTGGGGCCCAACTCCCCACTGAGATGCGCATCTGCTCACATTTGTCCTGGTGCGATCCTCCACTGCCTCCGTGACCTTTGGACCACAGGCTCTTGTGCCTCGGTTTTCTCGATGGTGAAATGGGGCCTCTGGTTTTTTCTCTTAGGTTCCTTTGTACTAGCCATACCTTTTTTGAGCACCTGCTGTGTGCCTGTTCAAGTCTTAGACACTGGCTGCATCAGTGTAGGACAGATAGATGGTCATTTGGCTCCCTGGTGTTTCCCCTCTGAGCCTGGGAGGACGATGTGGGGACAGCAGCACAGTAGCTGAGAGCCAGACCTGGAGCCTGCTTCCTGAATGGGCATCCTGCCCTGACTATGGCAGAATGTTTGATGAATAGAGGTGGGTAGGGAGATCAGCCCTTTCCCACAGCCAGGCCCCTCATGCCTCTGCTTGCTCTCTTCTTCCCCTTCTTATGTCCGATGATCTGCATTTGTTGGTGTGCCTTGCCTCTCTGTCCTAGACAAAACTCAGTGTGTTGCTACGAAGCACTCTGTCCCCATGGCCCTTGATGGTACTCTAATGAAAGATGGACTCTGGATCCTCATCATCTAGTTCAGATCCTGGCCACTTAGTGGCTATGTGACCAGTGGTTGCTGTTTTTCCTGGTCCTCCCTTTCCAAAAGTAGTGTTGCCTTGGTGGATGGAGTGGGGCCTACCAGGGGGGACCTGCAAGTCTCTTCGGACAGTGTCTGCCAAATAGTAAGCACTCTGTATATTAGCTATACATTATCATGGTAATAAGAGCAGAGTATGCTAATAAAACACTGATTATGCTGGATATAATACCACAATAATGAAGTTTGTATTATTATTCAGCCATTCCTCTTACATTGGGCATGTGGGCAGTTTTCAGTTATTCAGAGTTAGAAGCTGTGGTAGTTTGAATGTAATTGGTCCCCATTAGCTCATAGAGAGTGACACTATTAGGAGATGTGGCCTTGTTGGAGTAGGTGTGGTGGTGTTGGAGGAAGTGTGTCACTGTGGAGGCAGACTTTGAGGTCTCATATATGCTCAAGATACCACCTAGTGTCTCAGACCACTTCCTGTTGCCTATATGATGTAGGACTCTCAGCTACTTCTCCAGCACCATGTCTGCCTGCATGCTGCCATGCTCCCTGCCATGATGAAAATGGACTGAACCGCTGAAAATGTAAGCGAGCCACCCCAATCAAGTGTTTTCCTTCTAAGGGTTGCCTTGGCCATGGTTTCATTTCACAGCAATAGAAACCCTAAGTAAGACAGAAGCTATGTGTATCTTTGAGTGTGTATGCACACTTAAATGCCTGTACGTATGCGTGTGTGCGCAGGGCAGAAGACAACACTGGGTATACTTTTTCAGATATTTTCCACTTTTTTTCCTTTTGAGACAGAGTCCCTCCCTGACCGGGAACTTGCCAAGCAGGCTAGGCTGACTATCCAGTGAGCTCTAGGATCCTCTTCAATCTGCCTTCCCAGTGCTATGAGGCACACTTGGCTACCACACCTAGGTTTATTTATTTTTTTGAGACAAGGTCTCTGTAACCCTGCTGTCCTGGAACTTACTCTGCCGACCATGCTGGCCTCGAACTCACAGAGATCCACCAGCCTCTGCCTCAAAGAGTGCTGGGATTGAAGGTGTGGGCCACCACATCTGGCCTCACACCTAGCTTTTTTTTTTTTTTTTTCTTCGAAACAGGGTTTCTCTGTGTAGCTTTGCGCCTTTCCTGGAACTCACTTGGTAGACCAGGCTGGCCTCAAACTCACAGAGATCCGCCTGGCTCTGCCTCCCGAGTGCTGGGATTAAAGGCGTGCGCCACCACCGCCCGGCCACACCTAGCTTTTAACACACGGTTTTTGGGATTAAACTCAGGCCCTAGTGCTTGCCAAACAAGCTCATTACCAACTGGGCCACCTCCCCTGCCCATGTCAGCTCTTTGGCAGTTTAGTAGGACACCCTGGCATACAGTGACTTGGCCCTGAAACACTGGAATCTTAGAATGAGGTCAGGGCTGGCTGAGGCAGAGGCAGCAGCACCTCATCCATGATCTCATCTTCCCAGGAAGGGAAACTGAGGTACAGATCTGCTCTGGGACCCAGGGCTACCCAGTGAGTTGGTAGCTGAGATGTAACTGGGGCTCATGTTTCCTGACTGTCATGGTGACAGTCAGCTTAAATCCTGCCAGGTGCTCTTAAGCACCGAGGGGGTGGGGCAGGAGACAGGGATTGAGGCCTCTCTGCATGAGTATGATGTACTGTGTGTCCAGGAAACATAGTGTCTTTGATTTCGGTGACCATGACAGGGGAAGCTGGGTTGTGTTTCTTGCAGGAAGCCTCTGTTGGGTTGACACTGTGGTTAGCGTGACTGAGGAGCAGCTATGAACGAATTAGAGACCCCCCCCCTTGTCCTTTATGATTAGAACACAGGCTGCAAACTAGGGCTCTTCAGACCCCTAAGTGGGTTTTCTTGGCCTGCAGTGTTTTAGATTTTTCTTATTAGTTGTTAACATTGGAAAATTTAATCCCAGCATTCTAGAGGCAGAGACAGGTGGATCTCTGAGTTCAAGGCCAGTTTGTTCTACAGAGCAAGTTCCTGGACAGCCAGAGCTATACAGAGAAACCCTGTCTTGTGGGGTGAGGGGTAGATCAAATTTTATGTCTTACATATCCAGCTCAGGTTCCTGCAGACTGCCCTGGCCACAGGCTTTTGTTTGCCATAGTCTTCACCTTTCCCTAATGCTCTGCCAACACCAATACCAACACCTATGTCGGTTGCCATTGCGTTTACCCATTTACTCTGTTTGTTTGTTGTTTGCTTGTTTAATAATTGAATAGGTAAGAGGGTAAAGGAACATTTCTTCCAACTTGTTTCTGTCAGGCGCAGGAGACAGAGGTTATCTGAAGGACCATCCCTTTGCCTCCTCTGTTTGTACTGGGCCATGGGCATTTGAGTTGGAGGTGCCTGCCAGCTCTTGGGTGGTCCTTCTCTTTCTCTGAGTGGAGAAGAAGGGAGGAGGTTGTCTCCAGAGGGTCTGATTCTGTGGCCCAGCTTCTTGCTTCCTGTGGCCTGTGGGCAGTCTCTTTTGCAATGTCAGCCGTTGCATAGGATGCGTTCACATCCTTCTGTCCCAATTACTGCTCTGTGTTCCTTTGGGAGGGCCCCCAATAGAGACACCCCCCTGCCCTGTGATGAGCCCCTCGGGCGGGTGCCCTCAGATCTTCCTGCCCTTACCTCTAAAGCGAGCTCCGCTGCCCTTGGTTCTTCTTAGTCCAGTGTTTTTGAAACAATAGCCACCAGCAGGAGCTAGCTGGCTATCAGGATTCTGTGGTGCAAAGTGACAGAAAAACCCATCTCAGCTGGGCAGTGATAGCACACACCTTTAATCCCAGCGCTTGGGAGGCAGGGACAGGCAGTTCTTTTTAAATTCAACGCCAGCCTGGTCTACAGAGTGAGTTCCAGGACAGCCAGGGATACACAGAGAAACCCAGTTTCGAAAAAACAAACAAACAAATAAAAATCCCAACCATCTTCAATAAGAGCAAGAACTGGGGGCTGACAAGATGCCAGCAGGTGAAGGTGCTCGCTGCCGAGCCTGACGACTTGAGTTTGATCCCTGGGACCTGTGTATTGGAAGGAAAGAACTGACTCTTCCAGGTCTCTCTCTCTCTCTCTCAATATAATTAAAAATATTAAATGGGCCGGGCGGTGGTGGCGCACACCTTTAATCCCAGCACTCGGGAGGCAGAGCCAGGTGGATCTCTGTGAGTTCGAGGCCAGCCTGGACTACAGAGCGAGATCCAGGACAGGCACCAAAACTACACAGAGAAACCCTGTCTTGGCAAACAAAAAACAAAAAACAAAAAACAAAAAACAAAAAAAAAAAAGAAAGAAAAATTAAATGGGATGTGGTGGTGCACACCTTAGTCATAGCATTCTGGAAGTGAGGTCTGCACAGTGAGTTCCACGACAGTCAGGGCTACATAGTGAGAACTTGTCTCAAAAACAAAAACAAAAAAGCAGCGGCAACAGAGAGGCCTGATTTACAGAAGGGTCGTGTCCATGGTGGGCTCTGATTGGCTGTCACAGGTCCTGTGCCATGTTTGATCTTTCTTGAGACTCAGGTGAGGACCTCCCTGTGCCCATGGAGATGGGGGTTGTCCTTGAAAGAAGACTGCAGAGCATTGGGACTAGAGAGGGTCGGAATACGGGTGGACTGTTTCTTCTCTCTGCTGGGACTTCTACCCTAGACCGGAAGTCCTTGCTTCTCCTAAGCCCTCCTGTCACCTCGCTTGCTTTCAAGGCCATAATCATGTTGCCTCCTCCCTGACTGTTCGGGCTCTTTCCGTGGATCCCATATTAGCACCAGTGGTCACAGGTCTCAAGTGTTTGCTCCAGGACCTAAGTGGGAAGGTGTCACCTCATTGTTAGAGAAACAGAGCCTCAGAAGGGTTTTGTAACCTGTCCAGAGTCACACATTGACTAGCTGTGTGACCTGGGGTCCATCCAGCTTCAGTTTGCATCTGTGAATGGTGTGTTAGTGGTGTTACATTCTTGGGTTGGGGGATGAAGTGTGAAGATGACTTCCAGTGCCTGACCCAGCCTGAGCTCACAGCTAGTGTTTGTGGAGTCAACCAGCAAAACCAGCAGGGGCTTGGGGCCTGCTCCAGGCCTGCTGAGGAGTCTAGGCCTAAGGTCAGGCCCAGTGGGAAGCATCCTGTTCTGCTAGGCCCTCCCTTCCCCACACACAGAGATCTGAATGAACAGAACCCAGAATGTTCTGGCAGTGCTGGCTCCTTCTCCAAGTGACAAAGGCATCTTTGTCCTGCCTGGGTGTGAAATCATTCCAGAGCGGGGGACAGTTTAGGCTCCGGAGTCAGCTTGCTGGAATGGGGGCGGGTACTGGGCTGAGGTGTCCCCATCCTGTGCAGGGCTCTGTAATGGAGCAGCCTGTTCCCCACTTACCCCGCTTTCATTTGAGCCAGAACGCTTATTTTTTTTTTTTTTTTGACCCTCCCCTGGGTGGGGTGGGGTGGGGTGGGGGTATAGAACCTAAGTCTTTGAACATGCTAGACAAGTGCTCACTCACTGAGCTACCTCCTCCCAGCAGTGCCCCCCCTCCTCTTTAGTTTTTGAGAGAGTCTTGCTGTGTAGCCCAGGCTGGCCTCAAGGATCAGTCTCACCGCCTCAGGTGTGTGCCCTGGTACCCAGCCAGCCTGCTGTAGACTCCGCTTATCTGGTGGAATGAGTGCGAGGCGGAGCTGCCGTTCTGTTGAGAAGCCACACGTCACGTCGGCACCAGCCTTCTGTCCTTTAGACTACCTGTGAGCACAGCAGCTGTGATGCCAGGCTGGCATGGCTGCAGGGGACAGGCAGAGCAGTGCAAGTGTTAAACTAGCTTGGCTGTGTCTTTAAAGCGTCTCAGCAGCCTTGGCTCGGTTCCCTTGGGACTCTCTCAAATACAATCAAGGGGAAAGAAAGCATGTGGGGCCGGGGGGACGGCTCAGTGGGTAAGAGCCCTTGCTTTGAAAGCGTGAAGACCTGAGTTTGAATCCCCTACGCTCATGTAAAAAGCTGGACAGGCCTCACGGGCCTGTAAGCTCATCACAGGGGTAGGGTCAGAGATAGGCATATCCCAGGAGCTCTCTGGCTAGCCTGCCCAGCCAAGATGGAGATATGATGGAGGAGATATGACGGAGGAAGATACCAGAAGCCCTGCTTTGTCTTCTGCGTGCACACTCATTGGCATGGGCTCGTGCGTGTGCACACACATACACATATACACATAAAGCTGTGTTTTTTTAAAAAATTTTTTTCCTTTTCCCAGCTGTGTTTATAATAACATGGTAAAATAAAAGGAAGCAACAGGAAACCACAGACGTGGTTATTAGCAAATATTGGCCTGTGATTGTTCATTTACTTGTTAGACTATCAAGCAGGCTTTTCAAAGAATGATCTGACCTTTGACCTCTCTCTGGATATGAAGACAATCCCAATGTTTAGGGAGAAAACCAACAACGAAACAAAAAGAGCATAGAAACTGGGCTCAGCATGATTCCAGCAGGGGAGGTGGAGGCAGGAGGATCAGGCTGGTGATCACGGTCATCCTTCGCCACATAGCATATTCGCGGTCAGCCCGGGCTACATGGGATTTTATCTTGAGCTCTCTGGGTGGTGTGTCAGTCAGCTTTCTGTTGCTGTGATAAAAAGTCAGTTTAAAGGAAGAAGATGCATTTGGCTCATGGTTTCTGAGGTCACAGCCTTGGCTGGTCCCGTTGTCTTCGGGACTGCGTTAAGACAGTACATCATGGCCATGGGAACAGTTGGAGGAAGCCTGCTCACCTCAGGGTGGCCAAGAAGCAAAGGAGGAGAGACAGAGGGGCTCGGGCCCTGATACCCCTGCAGTGGTACGTCTCCAGCGAACGGACGGTCTTCCACTAGGCCATGCCTCCTAAAGGTTCTGTCACCTCCAGGTAGCACCCAGACTGGTGACTGAGGCTTTTGGGGGGAGGGACACTTGAGATCTAACCCACTGTCTGTGAGGACACGTGCTAGTCATTCAGGAGCTGGAGAAGACGGAGCAGCAGGCCCGTGAGCTCGAGGACAACAGGCCATTAGAAGGGAGCACCCTAAGCCGTAACAGTGTGGAGAAAGCTGCTGCGGGGTGGGCACCAGGACGCCAGTGTAGGTGGCCTCAGCCTGAGAACGGGGAGAGAGGCATCTTCGTCTTTGCATACTTTTGTGCATTGCTGCATTAGTTATAATTAACACATTTTCAAATGAGTGTAGAATACATTAATAATAATTCAAGTCCTATCAGCAGACGGTAGCTTGGAGAAAGCCACTGCAGGCTGCATACCAGGCTTTTCTTTGAAATGCTGAGGCTTGAGGCAGGCCTGAATCGCCTGCACTGCTGTTTGGCATGCATGTGCTTTGGCAGGTGGTGGTAGTGTGCAGGACACTGTCTGGGCCCTCTGTGAGCCCCTAGTCTTGCTGGGTCAGGGACATAAAAGACAGTTGCATTATAATCTGTCGTCTGCCAACATTGAGGCCATCCTTGCCTGTGGCCGGCTCTGCTGGGTGTCTTCCATCGATCTCCCATCCCTTCACTGTCCCTAATGTGGCCCTTTATTCTTCTGACCCTGCCAGACTTCAAAACAGCTCAGCTCCATCTTCAGCCCCACTCTGCTGGGATGTTGCTTCTTGGGAGAGTCCCTTCCCTGATTGTCCCACCCATGTGTGGGTAGGGGTTGGCGGCATTGAGTTCTCATCCACTGAGTACTTATGAGGAGCTGGTCTCACACCCTGAGTGTCTGTGGCCCTCCTAGTCCCCCCCCACCACCCCATCACTCCATTCCTTAGGGAACCTTTTGCCTGGTACGCCTTGACCTTGGCACTGGAGATGCTAGGCCCATGGCCTGGATCATAGTGGGTATTAAGGGGGTGCGCCATGCTCCCTTGTCAGAGAGCTTCCCAGTTTGAAGGCCCAAAGTGTGGAAGCCTGTTGTTTGTCTTTCTCCTCATGTCCAGTTATGTGACTTGGGGCAAGACATCTCTCTCTCTCTCTCTCTCTCTCTCTCTCTCTCTCTCTCTCTCT
>CABHPQ010162087.1:0-22713 GCA_902168405.1 Peromyscus aztecus | reverse complement strand
ACCTGTGGATACCCCCCTCCCTGACCTGTGGGTACCCCCCTCCCTGAACTGTGGGTACCCCACTTCCTGAACTGTGGGTACCCCTGCTCCTTAACTGTGGACACCCTGTTCCCTGACCTGTGGACACCCCGCTCCCTGACCCGTGGACACCCCGCTCCCTGACCCGTGGGTACCCCACTCCCTGACTGTGGACACCCTTCTCCCTGGCTGTCTGATGAGTCACCTTCCCTGTGTCCTCTCTCTTCTTTCTGTCACTTCTGTCTTGTGTCAGTGGAACCAAAGCTCCTGGAGTTCAGAGGTCTTTCTTTGTCTTTTCTGTTTCCTGCTGAGGGAAGAGTCTCCTGGTCATTGTCACCTGTCTCTTTCCGTGATAAGAGGTGACCCATGGTGTGTGTCTAGAGGAGAGACAGGGACACACAGGTTATGACACTTTGGGGTGGTAAATGCTTGAACCTGGTGTACCAGCCAGGGTGTTTGCAGAAATCCCAACTCTGTCTTCAAATAAAAGCCGGCTTGTGTGTTCACTGGACTCACACTTGGACTTCAGGCACAGCTGGATCCAGGAGCTCCTTGGCCAGCTCCCTGTGTCCCTCCATGATAGAACCATTGCGGGGAGGAGCACTGCTCTGACTGGCCAGGCTGGGCCGCATACCTCCTCCCCACGCTCCTCCCAGACTGCCTGTACCGGAATAGTACTTAAAGCTCAACTTTCAGAAACTGGGAACTCTGGGAGTTAGGGAACGCGTTTGGAATGGGTCTGTGGAGTTGCTGATGGAAGTGGGGGCCTGTGGGCACTGATGATAGGCAGCTTTCTTGACCCCCATCCCTACTTCATGTCTTATAAACACCCCAGTCTTGTTGGGTCCCCTTCCTTTATCACAAGGGGGCTCCAGATGGCTTGGCTCACTGGGAGTCTGTCGCTCCCATAACTGTCGGCGTGTGTCACCCCCCAACCCCCTTCTGCATATGTTGCTTCTGAGCCTTTTGGATTTTGTTTCGGTCTGAGACAGGATGCTGAGGGGGCCCTGGCTGATCCTTGCTCTTTCTGGCAGGTGGAGGGACTGTTCTGTGAAAGTGTGGTCTCTGGCTTGCTGAGCCTTTGGGATGCCCTGAACCAGTCATGCCTGTCCTTCTTAACCCGAGGTCCAAGCTAGGACACCTCAGTTTTACTGACTGTACTAACGTGGGTTCTGGACCACCCAGGTGTCTGTCTCACAGGCTTTAGGAGATACGACTGGACCAGATGCCACTGGTCGGTCACACTCCTGTTCTCGGGGAAGCCCTCGTTGGTTCTCTTTCCTCCCTCCTCAGCCTGCCAGAGCCCTGTAACACCCTCTCTCAGGAAGCCTGTCTTCTCTCAGAGCCCCGTCATAGAGGGGCCTGGGAATTCCTACACACCTCTAAGTGTTTTAACTGCAGCAATCTTGTCTCTCTGACTTGATTTTACAGCTCAAAATTCCACATTTGGGGCAGAGGAGATGGCTCTGTGGGTAAGAGTGCTTGTTACCCCAGCATGGGGACCTGAGTTTTAAGTCCCCCACACTCACATGAAAAGCCAGGTATAGCTTACATGTCTGTGTGCTGGGGGCAGGGAGGGGGTAGAGACAGCAACATCGCTGGAACTTGTCAGCTGCCAGCCTGGCGTCAGGTTCAGTGAGAGACTCTGGGAAGCTGTGTCACCCAGAGCAGTTATTTAGCCTCTCTGTGCCTTGGTTTTTGTACCCATAAATGGGAGTGACAGGAGCGCTCAGCTCCAAGGGTCATGTGTGGTTTACGTGAGGTGATGACCCGGGGGTTTGGTGGGATAGTTTTATTCTAGTTGCCCTGATGAGACCGCCTTTGGTCCCCACCTCTATTCCACTGTTGGCTAGACTCCTGAGTCAGGTTGGCTCCTCCTCCACCACATCAAAGGATCCCCTCCCCCTTTTGGTGGCACTTGGCCCCTGGCCCAGAGGCCGATTAGAGGGAGATGCTGTCTGGCTGGAGGTGTCCAGCAGGAGTGAGGTCTGTAGCAAGGTACAGTCCAGGGCGGGCCACCCCGCCCCATCCAGAAGGGGTAGGCAAGCCCATCTGTCACTGGGATGCCTCCCTCACCCTTTCCTCTTCTGATGTCGTTTGGAAGAGCTCCACCCATGGGTACAAGGGTGCCAGAGCTCCCTCTGTACTTGGGTGCATGAGGGGGAAGTGTGGTCCTTAGACTGAAGAGCTTCAGTTTAAAGCAGATGACAGTGCTGTGTGCAGACACAGAGCATTGCAGCTGCAGCTCCGAGTGTCCTCTGGGGTCTGCAGGAGTTGCCAGGGGTACAAGTCAAAGGAATTCACAGAGCTCTCTCTGTTGTCAGATGAGTGTGATGGGAGATAGCTCCATGCAGCCAAGCCCCTGGGCCCCTAACTGGGGTTTGGCGGTCTTGAGAAATATATGGAATAAGACACACACACACACACACATATATATATATATATATATATATATATATGTCTATATACATACACACACATACACACACAATATATATATGGCAGTGATTGCTTTCTCAGTGACACACCTACTTGCTTCTGTTGAAAGTCAGGGTCCTGTATTGAGGTGAGATTCCCTGTCAGCCCCTGAGAACAAAGACTGGATGTTTCCAGTTCCCTAATCCTGGCAAATGTTTACCACCTGCTGGGGGCCTAAGTGCTGCTGCCCTTGCTGTCCCCAGTGCTCTGGGACTGGTAGCCTGGGAGTCTGCTCTGACCCCCACTCTGCAGACATCCTACCCTTAGACCCCCTCCTCAGGGGACACTGTAGTTTGCACATGGTCAGGCAGGAAGGGTTTGAGACTTGGCCAGCAGCTTAGGGCCTGCCCCACAGGCTGAACAGGACTTTTGGCGGGGTGTGGGGGTAGGGAGTGGGGTGAGGGTAGATGCTGTAAGGGCTTTAAGCAGGCAGAAGATGTCTGCCATGTGCTTCTCTGGGGTCCCTTGGGTTAAGTGAGGAGGCTGAACTAGATGAGCAGCAAGGCTGTTAGGGTGTTGTGTACGTCAGTATCTAGCATGGGCCGGTGGCTGCCTGGACCAGGAAGTGTCTTGGTGCCCAGGAAACCAAGCAAAGATGGTCACCTGGGATTGGTTGAGGAAGGGTGGGGGTGAGGCATCTCAGTGAAGGGGGATCACCTGGGAGACTTTCTGAAAATGGAGACTTCCAGGATGTGTGCCACAGGCTTGGGGACATTCTGGAGGTGGGAAACTTAGCAGTGAGGGTGGAGGAGTGCTTGTGAAGGACGGGAGGGTGGCTTGGGTGAAGTCCTTCCAACCCTACTAGGCCACGAGGCACTGCCCTAAGGGCTGCTGAGCTGAAGAAGTGGAAGGGCCAGGGCATTGGGCACCTGCTGAGGCAGGATCTGGGAGGTGGTTTAGAGCACCAAACCTGGGTGAGAAAGCCTGTTTTTAGCCCTGGCTCTGGCTGCCTGGCAGGCTGGAGTTCCCTAGGAGTCGGACCGGGTTATAGTGAGGGAGAAGGGAGCATGCAAGGCATGGGAGGTCAGAGTAGAGGCCATCATGGAGGCCCCTTTGAGCAGGGGTGGGCAAGGCAGGGGAGCCTGGCTGGCTAGGTGAGAAAGCTGTCTGGGGACAGAGTGGGGTGCTGGGATGGCTGTTTTCTCTTCCTGGGCAAAGATCACTGGGAAGGCACACAGAGGGTCTGGGAACAGAGGCCACGCTGTGCCGCTCTTTTTGGGGGGATGGGGCCGGGAGAGGGAGCTAGGTCAGCTGTGTGAGCTACTTAATACCCATGAACTTGCAATTAAATGCGGAAGTAGGAGACAAGAAGGGTGGTAAAAGGGAATATTGTTCCCAGCTCCCTGGGGAAATGGCCAGTCTCCAACATGAATGGGCTTCAGTGTCCTGGGGGGGCTGGGGTCCCCCCCTCCGCCTGTCATTTGGCTCTTTGTCTTGCTGTGTTGGACCCAGCCACAAAGGCTAGCTTGATTCTCACTTGCTGCTTTCTTGGGGAGCAGTAGGGGGCTTTGCCCGCAGCAGAGAACTTTCTTTGGGAAGGGGGAGTGATGGAATTTGGGGCCCCGCCATATATGCTGTCCACTATGATTCGCTAGCTAGCTCCCTTTTCCCATAGCATTTAAGTGTTTGGCTCCTAAGGGAGTCTTATGTGCAAAATGCACATGTTAAGTGAGGCTTGTGAACTTGTGACGTGATGTCTGTGTAACGGGTTCCCAGTTCAGAGAGGGAGGGTCACCAGCACCTATAGGCTGGCCCTTCTCTGTGCTCCCTCCAATACCCACAATTCTGATTTGTTGTTTCAAGAAAGCATCTCATGTATCCTAGGCTGGCCTTGAACTCACTGTATAGCCAAGGATGACTTTGAGCACCTGATCTTCCTGCTGGGATTATAGGTTATAGATTGTAGGTTATGCCTGCCACGCCTGCTTTACAGGGTGCTGGGGGCCTCCTGGATGTTAGGAGGGCTCTGCCAACTGAGCCACATCCCCAGCCCTGATTTCTGTCATCCAGTGTTAGTGTTGCCTGGTTTTGGACTTTAAGCTAGGATCTTATTGTATGTGACCTTTTGTTTCTTGGGAGCTTGTTTGCAGGTTCTGGTGGGGGGAACCACAGTTACTTGTGTTCCCTCTGTCTGGTGGGGGTAGAAACACAGCTCCCTGTGTGCCCTCTGTCGGCGGCGGGGGGCGGGGGGGAGACCGCAGATCCCTGTGTGCCCTCTGTCTGGGGGGCACAGCTCCCTGTGGCCCTCTGTCTGAAGGCTGTCGTCTGACAAACATGCGGCCTTGGGGGTGCACATGGAGTAGTGAGGAAGGACACCTGTCAGCTGTGTCAGGCAGATCAACCCTGGTGACAGTGGGGGGACAGATGCCACAACCACATTACCCTCACATCCCTTTTGTGCCTTTTAAATGAACTTAAACAGTGTTATAGCCACTTTAGATATGCTTATATAAGACTAGATAGCACAGCTGGGCATGGTGGTAATCCTAGCACTTTGTAGACTGAAGCAGGGGTATTGCCATGGGTTTCAGGACAGCTTGGTATACACAGTGAAACTCTGTCTTTTAAAAAAAAAAAAAAAATCAGTCTGGGAGATGGCCCAGAAAATTAACAGGCATAAACCTGAAGACCTGAGTTTAATTCGTCAGACCTGCATGGGCACACACACACACACACACACACACACACACTCCAAAATAAAAAAGCAACCAAATAAAATCAACCCTGTGTAATAACGTATACTAGCTGGGCGGTGGTGGCGCACGCCTTTAATCCCAGCACTCAGGAGGCAGAGGCAGGCAGATCTCTGTGAGTTCGAGGCCAGCTTGGTCTACAGAGTGAGTTCCAGGAAAGGCGCAAAGCTGCACAGAGAAACCCTGTCTCAAAAAACCAAAAAAAAAAATAAAAATAAAAAAAAACCAAAAACAAACAAACAAACAAAAAAAACCGTATACTAAACATGACCTATGTGTAACATTTACATATGTGATACATGTGTGTCAGAGGTAGTCATGTGCCCATGTGTACTGTGTAGTATATGTGAGTTTAAGTGACACAGGTCTTGCCACTTTGCTATGGAAGACGTCACATAGTGACCTTATCTAAACAGTAGCATGTGTATGGGTCTCCATCAGGTGGATGTACTGTGCGTGTGTTTAAACTGACCCTGTTGTTGGACACTGAGGTTGTGCCCATTTGAGCCATTTAAAACGATGGTGTGGCAGGCATAGGGCAGGCCTCGTCTCTGGGTTGGTACTTTTCCAGGGCCGGGATTTCTATTTGGCAGTAATTCGTGCATTACTTTTTTTGAGACAGAATCTCACTATGTAGTTCCAGCTGTCCTGGAACTCAATTATGTAGCCCAGGTTGGCCTTGAACTCACAGAGATCCACCTGCCTCTGCCTTCTGAGTGTTGGGATTAAAGGTGTGCGCCACTGTGTCTGGCCACTTTTTATTGCGTCAACTATCTGACAGACATGGATGTGTTCTAATAGAAAATGTACTGCAGACAAGTAATACCCTGGCCTTCCAGATCCTTCCCTGTGAGTTCACGTCGCTGATGGTTAAAACTGGGAGCCCACTGCAGTGGAAGACACTTTTGGGTGCATGCGCCTGAGTCTAGGCCACAGACTGGTGGTGATGTCCGTGAACCACAGAACCTAGCTCTTCATTTGGATCTGAGTCTCTGAAGGCAGAGGCTGTGAGCGCCTCGCATCTGTGCTGGCTTTGAGGAGTGGGCACCTGTGGCATGGCTTTACGTTGCTTTGTGCTGCGTGGGCCCGCTCCTGACTTCTGCCTGCCATTTCTCAGAGTGTGGCAGCTTGTCCCCTCTCCCTGAATACCCCTCATGTCACGAGACTGTTTTAGTCCTTGATTCTACCCACTAGCTGAGGCCAGCTCCTTCCCCAGTTGTGACAGCCAAAAATGTCACATGTCCCTTGGGGGATGTGTAATGGTGCCCATGTGGAAATCTCAGGTCTGTACCAGAACCATGCTGCAGGAAGCCGCCTTCTTTCAGCCCCTCTGCACATGGATAAGGCTGGCACAATGGTATTCTTGTTCCGCAGATAAGGGGATGGAGGCTCAGGGAGGTTGAGTCATTTTCTTGAGGTCACACAGCAAGTATGTAGCTGAACTGGGATCCCAACTCCCACTCCTTCACACTTGTTGGACACCCACCCAGTTCCAGACCTAGTTGGAGGTGAGCCGGGCATTGGAGGGTGGAGGGATAGACTCTCATACCTACTGTCACAGGCTGCCATGGTAGGTAGAGTTGAGGTAGGAAGCCAGACATCAGATACCCACATGATGTGTCAGATGGTGACCAGTGGGCAAAGGTCAGGAGATGGGAAAGTCACTGCTGTGGTGCCCCCTGACATTTAGTGGTACTTTACAATGACGGTGGGTGTGGGAGGGTTTCGGTTCGTCAGGTATGGCACTGGAGAGTCCCCGTGATTAACTCAGAATCGCTGCTGAAACACCTGGGAGATGCGGCTCATGTTTTAGTCTTCTGCTGCACATAGGGTAACTGAGGTGTAAAGATGTTGTTTCTTTGTCAGGAAGTCGCAGAGATCAGAGGTTCTAGAGTCCTGGGTGCCCCTGTCATGCTGCCTCTAGGCCCATTGCCCTGTCCTGGGGAGCTCCGAGAGTCCATCCTCAGGTGGATGACAGCAGGTTGTTGGCAGTGAGGAAGCCAGAGCCGAGCTTTTGTACCAGTTGCAACCAAGTCTTAAAAGACATTAGGCTCGTAGTCTGTCTTTCGACTGTGTGTTTCTGGGAATTCATTTTTATTGCATTTTACAAAAGTACCAGTCTCAAATGGATTGGGTGTTACAGAGAAAGCTGTTCCCCAGGGAGATGGAGCAAGCCTGTCTCAGGAGGGAGAGTGTACCTGCCATAGTCTGTAGCCAAGTCCTCATTATGTGAGCTCATGTTGGTCTGAAGGTTGGTTGCACCCCCCCCCCTTTTGTCTCTCAGGAGCTAGGACAGTTGAGGGTCTCCACCTACTGAACAGATGAAGTTGAGGCTCAGGCAGGTGGACAGTACAGGGGTTCTGACACATGGACCAGGCCCAGCACCTGGATAGAACTGAACCTGCATGCCCTCCTGAAAGGCTGCCTGTCTCCTGAGCTCCTGTCCAGCAGGGAGAACCTGGGCTTCCCTAGGGCCCACCAGCGGCTGGGGCCCCTCTTGGGGACCCTGCTCCTAGCCTCTTCTCAGCCTCTCTCTTTGTCTCTGTGGCCATGGTAACCTGGCTGGCCACTTAGCACTCCCAGCCCCAGCCCCCAGCCTGGAGCAGCTTCCTCCTCCCACGGCACGGAGCTGTCCTGGTAGCTTTGGCCTGGGAGTCACCTCCACCCTCACTGCTGGGGGCTGAGAGCTTCTGGGTAGGGCCTTCAGGGAAGGTGGCTGCTGGGTGTCCAGCCTCCTGGCCCCTTGCTTTCCTTGGAGGTTGCTTCTTGGTTTCAGTCTCTGGCTTTGCTCCCCACCCCCTTCCCTTGCACAGCCCCTGTGCTCTGGGACTCTGCCAGCTGCTCTTCCTTACCCGCCTTCCCCATCTTTGGCTGGATCCCAGTACTTCACACATGGCTCCCGAATCTCAGAAGGGGCTGGCTCAGAGACTTGACTGCAGGCCCCCAGGCCCCTTTCTCTGCTCAGAGGCAGGACCTTGCTTTAGAGGGACTCATCTATAGCCCTACACCAGTGCAGCGATCCCTAGCTGTCCTTAAGGGGAAGGGCGTCTCTCGGGAGGCCTCTTGCTCCATGGAGACTCCTTCTGGTGAGTGAGGGACACTCTGGGCTTTGAGAGGACCCTCTAGTCCAGAAGGTACTTTGTGAGCAAGGATCACCTCATGGGAAAGCCCTGGGCACACCCGTGTGGGGGAGGTGGGCTGCAGAGCCTGTGTTCTGACATCTGACCCAGTCACGTGAAGAACTCAGTCTCTTAGGAAAACCTCCATGCTTTCTTCCCGTCCTCCATGACGAGGACAGTCCCCCTTGTGGGTCATTAAGGTCATTATTTATGAATGGCCACAGCTGTTCTGTAGCTACGAATAAGTAATGCTTCCACCCAGAGTGCTACACTTGTAGGGTCCTTGGAGACCTTGGTGGGATCGAGGTTAAGAGGTGTCCCAGTGTGGGCTTTGACCCAAGCTTGAGAGAAAGTGACCTGCCTGAGCAGGGGTCTCGGACCCTGATGCCCACAACTGGGCAGTTCAGGTAGCCAGGTGCATGACCCTGTCCTTTGGCCTTTGCTCCAGTTCCTGTGCTGGAGTGGATATGGAAAACACTCACCTCTCCTTCAGCTCTCTGAGCCTTGGTTTCCTATTATGTAAAATGGGGGTCACAGGACACCTGTCTCCCGGGTATGACTGTGGAGGTCAGAGGTCAACCTCATGTGCTGGTCTTTACCTTATTTGCGCCAGGGCTTCTTGTTCACCACTGTCTGGAGCTTCGGGGATCCTCTTATCTCTATCTCCAATCTCCCTGTAAGAGTGTTGGGATTATGGGTATGTCTGGCTTTACGAGTGTTCTAGGGATTCGAACCCACACCCTCATACTTTACTCACTTTATCAGCCCCTATTTTTATTGAGAATAGAATCCACATAGCATGAAATTGACCCTTTCTGTGGAGCCCACTCTAGTGGGTTCTCCTTTTCATAGTTCCACAGAGTGCCGCAGCCACCCTAGTTTTTAATCTGAGAACATTAAAGTTT
Source organism: Peromyscus aztecus (assembly GCA_902168405.1). NCBI lineage: Eukaryota > Metazoa > Chordata > Mammalia > Rodentia > Cricetidae > Peromyscus > Peromyscus aztecus. Next base: position 13,500 of record CABHPQ010162087.1, on the reverse strand, counting down.
TCTTTTACATTTATTTGTTTATGTGAGTGCATGCATGTCACCGTACGTGTGTGGACATCAGAGGACAGTTTGAAAGCATAGTGTTTTCTCTACCATGTGGGTAATGGGGGTCAAACTCAGATGGTCAGGCCTGGTGGCAAGTGCGTTTACCTGATGAACCGTCTTGTAGACCCATAATCCTAGAACATTTTAATTACTTTGGAAATATACCTAAAGCCCGTTAGCCATCACTTCCACCCTTCTCCTCACCTATGGAAACCACAGACCTACTTTTCTCTATCTGGTTTGAGCATCACATGTTAATCATATCACACAAGATGTGGTCCTTTGTGTCTGGCTGCTTTTGCTTAGTGTGTTCAGAGGTCATTGTAGCAAGTGTCAGGATTCTGTCCCTTTCTTGTGACTCAGTCTGCGTATGGATATACCATGTTTTGTTAGTTCATTCAGCTATTGATATTTGGGTTTCCATTGCTGGGCTGTTAGGAGGAGTGTTGGTGTGTGCCACATCACATGCGTTTTCATTGTTTGGAGTACACACCCAAATGTGGTTTGGGGTTTCTGGAGGGGACTGAGTTCAGGCACTGTATCTGTTAAATGAGACAGGTGCTAGCTGTGTGCTAGCTCTTGATATTACAGAAGAACTGAGCCTTAGTCTGGACACTGGGGAGCCCAGGGTTCCCTTTAACACTGAGCGCTTACTGGGTGCAGCCACCAGTCCTGTGGGCTGGCCGCTGTTTGTAGATGAGGAGACAGCTTTAGAAGCATGAAGTAACTTGCCGAAAGTCACACTGGAGACAGCAGAGCTTAGACCCAAGTGACACCTGACAGCTTTGTTGCAGAGCTCATGGCCCTGATCCACACGTGTCTGGGGCTTCTGGAGAACCAGTGAGCATGAGTTCCATGGGAGGGAGGGATCCAGCAGCTGCTTCCTAGGACAGAGCCATGGTTCCCGGCCACAGTTCCCGGCCACAGTTCTGGCCACAGTTCATGAGTCCAGCATTGCAAGAGATTTCCAACAGCCGGAAATGCGGACTTTTTGGTATGAAATCATTTGCTTTTTAAAAGCTGGCAAGTTAGTCATATTTGCAACAAACAATTCAGGAGCCAAACATAACACATCTGTGGTCCACACTGGCTGCCAGCTCCTGCTCTGCCCTCTGGTGACTTGCTTGCAGGAGGGAAGTGCTCTGCTGGACAAGGGCCTTGATTGCACCAGGGACTCTTCTTTTGGGAGTGCAGCATGGTTGTGGCTCAAGCCTGTTCCTCGTCTGTTCTAACATGACCCCTCACTGAGTGAGGGAGAGGTTAAAGGTTATTTTGGGATCCCTCATCACTTCTTTGGGTCCTAAAGTCATGAATGCTACCTGTATGGCTTTCAGCAGCAGTGTGACCCTGGGCTACTGATTTGAGCTTGGTGCTAATTATCTCCACCTGTTGAGTGGTACCCCGCGGAGTTGTCTGGCACTCAGAGTGACCCAGAGGCACTGGTCCTGGCTATTGGCATGCACGTGCACAGACCGCACTCTGCCATCAGGCAGAGGGGGTGCCACGGTGGCTATTCTCCCACATGCACTGTCTTTGTGTTTTCTGCAGAAGTGGGGTTCATGTGTGCACGTGGCACTGCACAATTCGAGCCTGCTAGACCGTTTGCTGCACGTGTGTCTCCTGCATGTGAGTGTGTGATTATTCGTGTGCATACTCCTGCTCCTACACCCACTCCCCCTAGCTTGCTTTCCTACATCTCCAGAAATAAGTGCACCCTGGGGTTCTCGGGCCCAGAAAACACGTCTCTGGGTATGAAGGATTGTTTCAGCTAGTGTTGAGGGGAGAGGGAAGGTGGTGTGAAGAGGGACTGAGTGCCTGAGCTGGGCTGGTGGGCGCTGTGGTGTGACCCCAGAGTTTGTCTGTGATCCCAGCTTTCAGAATGGCTGTGGGAAAGGCACCAGGTCCTCCATTCACTGTCTTGACACTGGGCTCTGGTTGGATGGAGGGAACTAGGTTTCTCCCAGTCCTGCCCGAAAGGCCCTGGAACCTTTCTCTGCTACCCACCCACACCTTCTGTTTCTTCTCCCCTGCATATGGCAGGCACTCATTTAGGCCCAAGTGCCTTGTAGCCTGAGACAAAGCAAAGCGGGCAGAGTCAGTGCAGCAGACACCAGGCTACCTTCCCCGCTCACTTCCCAGATTCCCTTCCTCCATCCTAGGTGTCTCACATCACCTTGCCACACTCTCCCCCTTTCCCTGAGCACCTGCAGACACCGAGGCCTTTTGTTCCCCACTTTCTCCCTCTTCCTGCAGAACTTTCTGGGGACCTCAGCTGGGTGCTATTCCCGCTCCTCTTCATTTGGGGTTGCAGGAATGGAGGGTTGAATCAGGTGTAGTGGGTAGCCATTCCAGCTTTGATCTGAAGTTCCCACCCCCATTGAGGCTTTGGTAACGGTCACGCCTACAAGGCGGGGCCGAGAGAGGACCCTGAAGACCCGAGATCCAGATGCGCCGGCACTCTTGGTTCCTGGACCCTGAACGCTGGAGGTAGACCGAGCAGAGTTCTCCAGAGAACACCCCTGGATTGTGCTACACCTTTCCCAGACACTGTAACCAATCCCTTCACTTGTAAGTTACTCCCCAAAATAAACCTCCCTTTTAACTACATGGCGTGGCCTTAATAATTTCACCAATACTCCGGGGCCTTGCCCATACTTGCCATGAGACACACTCCAGCCTGATTGTTACCCTTTACTGTGGAATAGAATCTCATTAAGTTGCCCACACTGGCTCCGAACTCACTCTGAGCCTGAACTTAACATCCTCCTGCCTCAGTCTCTGGAGTAGCTGGGATGACATCCTCAGCCAATGGGCCTGACTTTGTGTTGCTTCTGAGGAGGCATGTCTAGCTGGGGCTTTTTCCTGTCCCTGTCTTAGGATGGCTTCAGCCATTGGTCATCAGATCATCAACTGACGTGTGTGGAGTGTGAGGGCTGTGTCCCATGTGTCTTGAGCATTTGTGTATTTCAGTGCTTTCATTTTTTTCCCCAGTGCCTTGCTGGCAGGGAGCCTGAGACCCAGAGTCTTTGTTTCGTATACACAGGGTCCCTCGGTGAGGAAAAGGCTGAGCTAGGTAGAAACCCACCGAGGTCTCAGGGCCTGTGCTGGCGTCCACAGCACTGTGCTGCCCCCTTTGCTGCTGGGCTCATTTGGTGTGCTTGCTGAGTGCAGCTGTGTGCTGGGCCCATCCTCTCTCCCCACTTTCTTCACTTTGCTACTCATCCACCATCCAGATATCCACCCACCCACCCATCTCTCCGTCCGTCCGTCCGTCCACCCACCCAAGCATTCATTTATCCACCCACCTACCCACCCATTCATTTATCTACTTGTAGGTCCACCCACTCACCCAACCATCTATCCATACTTCCACCCACCCATCCCCCCCACCCATCTACCCCATCCACCCATCTATCCCCCCCACACCCATCTATCCACTTGCATATCCACCCACTCACCCACCCACCTACCCACTTGTATGTCCATCCACCTACCCACCCACCCACCCACCCATGTATCATTCCACATATCCATCCATCCATTCATCCACCAACCATTGATCTGTTTTTATCCACTACCCATCCATCCTGACACTCATCCACTTAACCTACCTATCCACGCTTCTTTCATCTACCCATCTGCTGTCTATCTGTCATCTACCCATCTAATCAGTGTTTTCTGGGTTCCTTCACTGTAGTATCAGTCCGGTGATTTTTTACTTAGCAGCCACCATATTATTTACTGTGATATTTTTACTGAATCCAAACTCCTGTTTTACAGTCTTTATCCCGTCTTTAACAGCACTCATGAGTTCCTGGATTCAGTGTGGTAGTCACTGTTGCTGATGTCAAAGCTGACGCATTTCAAGCTTTGCTGCCTTTCTTTGTCCCTTCTCAGCATGGCAGGAATATGTGGGGACATGTATACATGCTGAGGGAGCAAGACTGCCAGGCCTGCGCCAGGTCCAGGTGCCCCGGTTGCCCTCAGTGTGGGTTTCTGCCAGCTGTTTCTCCTGTGCGTGAGAGTGTGTGTGGCTGGGGTGGCCCTGTGCCTTGTGCACAGCTCTCAATACAGAACCCCGACAGGGTACCCAGACCTCTCTGGCCCGAGGGTGATCATGAACTGGAATCCAAGTTAGGATTTTGTTTTTAATTTGCCAAATATTTTTCAAGCTCCTGGTGGGGGTGGGTACTGGCTGTCTGGGGAAACAGTTCTCATCCCTGCCCTTGATGTGGTTATGTTGGAGGAAGTTTGGGTGGAGGCAGACGGAAACAGAAGAGAGAAGGCAGCAGTCACTTCAGATAGTGACGAGGGCTAGCAATACCTAAAGCAGTGAGTGTGGGTTATGGCCTCAGAGGGATCCATACGGACCACCTTAGCCTGTGTGGTCGGGGGAAGCCGCACAAGGGTTCATTTTGTCAGTGAGCAATGGGAAAGAGCGGCCATGTGGTGCTGGCCTAGGGAGTTTGGCAAGTGCAGGAGCCCCAGGGCACAAGGTGGGCGAGAGTGGGGAGGTTGCAGGGCCTGCCAAGCAGAAGAGTGGGGACATGTGGTGATGTGGAAACTGTGACTTTTTTTTCCCTAGATATGTGGGAAGCCAGTCCCTGGGAGGAGGGGGGTTTGGAGCAGAGGAGGCTCATGAGGGGAGTGTATTTTGAAAAGTCTTCTGGTGCTGTGTAGAGGGGCAGGTAGCTGTGAGGAGGTCCTGCACAAAGCCTGTAGAAGACTCAGTAGCTCTGACGCTGGAAGTGGTTGGGAGGAGACGATAAGCCTGGCTGTTCCTTGGGGTCTGGAAGTCAGGCTGAGTGATGGTTGGATGTGGGAGGTACAGGAGTTGAGGGAAGTACTCCCGTGGCCTGCTACCGTTGTCCCACTCTAAGGACGAGCCCTCTCTTTTCCACGCCATCCCCACCCCCAGGGTCCAGGCTCTGTGATCTGAGCCCTAGGCTGTGACTCCAAGGTGGAGCCAGGCTTTTACAGCTCCAGCTCCAGGCAGGAGGCTTCCCCAGGTGGCCCTGCCACCTGCCTTCCTGGAACTATGCACTGTGGGTCATGGGAGGTCAACAGATCTACTACATCTGATTGTGAGCTTGTTCTGTGAGCTTGTTCTGGTCCTGTTTCTCTTGAGGACCAGAATTGTCTCCTGAGACACGAGGAGGCTAAGTTTAAAGAAGCCTTGGAATAGATTGAGAGGCCACAGCATTTTCACTCATTCCTTCCTTCCTTCAAGTATCACTCAGATTTACTCACTCTTCTACTGTTCATTCATTCTCACATTCATTCATTTATGCATTTACCCATTCATTCATGCACTCATGCGTTTGTTCATTCACTTACCTACATTTCCATTCATTTACCTACTCATTCATTTTCACACTCATTCATTCATGAATATGTTTTGAGCACCTGGCTTCAGGTGGTATGGTCACTAGATGCTGTGACAATGAACAAGCTTGAAGGTCCTGTGTGAGGACAGACAATGAACAGATAAAAAAACACACAGAATGCCGGTTGGTGAACAGGAACATAGAGCACAGTGAGTTGTGCTCTTTTGGCTGAGGGATATACAGAGAGTGATGTTAGATTAGTCTTAAAGGTGATGGGGGCTGGTGCAACCAGATGTCTGAGGAGGAAAGATTTCAGGTGGCGGGAAGAGCAAGCGCAAAGACTCTGGTGCTTTTGAGGCACAGTGTGGAGGCTGGTGAGGCTGGTGCTGCGCAGCAAGAGGTGGGACATGAAGGCTGAGGGTGAAAACATTGTGTTTCAGCCCCCTATTGGATAGAAACCTTGGAGTAGATGGAGTGGAGAAGGGACATGGTGAGACAGAGGCTAAGCCTGAATTTGACTGTCACCATTCTGGCAGGCGAGGTGACATTCTAAACTGAGACATTCTGATACCAGGATATTTAAACCCAGATCCCGAAGAATTAAAATCTCTCCAGGAATCTCACACTGGGAGAAGGGGCAGGCTGAAGCCCTGGTGCCAGCCAGAGGGGAAACTTGCCTCTCAGGAGGGCATTTCAAAGCCAAGACAAGGATGGGTCAGTGATGAGCAGGGTCTATCTACCAACACTGCTTAGGCCTCTTATCCTTTAAACCCAAACTGAATAAATTCTTTCTCGACTTTTCACTTTTACTTGTATCTACTGGGGACAAGCGACTGAGCCTAGCTTGTTAGGGATGCTGGAGCCCAGGCTTTGACTCTAAAAGTCCTGTCAACAGCTAGATAGCAGAGAAGCCGTTGATAAGCAAGCACTGAGGAGTCTGGGGTTACTGAAGCCAGAGCAGGTTGAACGTGGAAAGTGTAGGAAAAGGATGCACTGGGTGAGACCTCAAAATTATCAGCTGGATCAGCATTGTCGATAGCTGGAGACCTGACTGGTAGGCTAGCCAAGGCAGGTGTGATCCTGGGCAGGCCACTTTTCTGTGTCTTCATGCTTCCCTATCTGTAGCGTGAAGGTAATGATGCTGCCCACCTCTGGGGATGGTCTGTTAAATGAGGTGCTTTATGAAGACACTTAGGGTGTGGCTGATGCTTATTCTGAGAGCCCAGGAAGTTCTTGATGGTGCTGTGATCATAGGCAGAATTATCATCATCGTCAGCATCAACATCAGTAACACCATCGTCAACACTAGCATTACAGTTATCATCACCACCATCACCACCATCAGCAGCAGCAGTGGCAGCAGGTGGCAGCATCATCAGTCTGAGTCATAGCGTCATCCATACCAGCCCTGCTGGGTAGAGCAGAGGGGGCTCTGAACTTCTTGTCCCAGGGCAGAGTGGGTGGAGGGCTGAGGGAGCAGATGCTGGACAGCTTCCCCAGACTTGTAGGTAGTGGACCCTCACGCATGCTGAATGAGTGAGTGATTGAAGGGTGAGCACAGCTGGACCTCAGTCCCTAGAGTCAGGACCCCATTGAATCCTTGGCTGGTGGCTTTCTGTGTGAGTTACAGATGACAACCCAGATCAAACCGGTTGAAACAAAGGAGATTTGGTATCTCTGAAACTGGAACATGAGCTCCAGGTGCCCCTGATCTAGGGGTGCTGGGTGGTTCCAGTAGCCTAGCATTAGGTGCCTCACTCTGGAGGAAGAAAGAAGTGGGTGATGAAGGATGGGGTGACTCTTGTCATAGCCAGGCTGGGGCTTCTGGGACCTAGGAGAGCTTTGGGTCCAAGCCCTGAGGTAGCAGCTGAGATTCCAAAGGACTCTTGGCTTTCGGGAACTTGTGTCACAGCCTGACATGTGTCCTGTGCCTTGAAGAAAGTTCTTTGGACTCAGGTGTTGGGTTCTTGGTTCCCAGAAACTTTCCCACAGCCTTTCAGATATAGGAAGTTGATTGCAAGTTCTGTTTGGGTTTCTTTGTCTTTGGTCTTGAAGTTTGGCTTCAGGTGTGTCCATCATCAAACCTGAGGCAGTCTGTAAAGGAAGGACCCCCCCCCCCATCCTCCAACACACGCATGCACGCACGCGCACACACACGTGCAAAACAAAACAAAGAACCCCCATTGTTTCTACTTTTCTTTGCCTGGATTTTTTTTTAAGTGGCATTGTTAATTTTTGGGTCTCTTGAAAACAAAGAAAATAAACCAAGACCATGGTTCCTGTCCCCCGCATCTGGTGGCCACTTGTCATCTGTGATGTTTGGGGAAAAGATGTGTTTTGATCATTCTTCAAAATCAGACTGTAGAAATGTACCATTGGGTGTTCCCCTGCTGCATGTTTTTCTTTTTTAAAACATTTTGCAAGCAGATCTCCCCAGGGGCCACCTCAGGTCTTCCCCCAGCTTCCAGATACGCCTATAAAATTCCTTATAATTTTAAAACTTTTTTTTTTTAGCCCAGGCTAAACATTTCTAGCCCAGGCTGCCCTCAAACTTGCTATGTAGCTGAGGATGACCTTGAACACCTGATACCCCTGCTCTACCTGCCTGGTTTATGCGATGCTGGGGATCAAACCCAGGGCCTCTTGCATGCTAGGCAGGTACTCTTTCCACTGAGCCAAATCCTCAGCCCTGTTCCCTGCCCCCCATTATAAGGAGGTTTCTTCTCTTGTATACATTTGTAATCTGGAGCAGCAGAAAGAGGAAGTGACTAGCAGGTGCAGGGCCTGTGAATCACAGTGATGGCTGCCAGATGCCCTCAGGCGTCCTTGCTTCCTCAGTACTTCAGGATGTTTTGCATCAGCTGTTTAATTTTCACATTTTTTTCATCTATGTGTGTATATGTGTGCACGTGCACGAGGGTGCACATACCCATGTACGTGCACGCACATGGAGGCCAGAGGGTGAAGCTGGTGTCTTCCTCGGTTGCTTTCCGTGTTACTTTTTGGAGACAGGGTTTCTTCCTGAACCCTGAGCTCACCAGTTCAGGCCCAGAGGTCCTCCTGTCTCTCCTTCCCAGAGCTGGGATTACAGATGTATACCGTGCTTGTCTTTTTCTACAAGGTTCTGAGGATCTGAACTCACGCCCTGATGCTCGCATGGCACTTCACCACCTGAGCTAAAATTTGTGTGTGTGTGTGTGTGTGTGTGTGTGTGTGTGTGTGTGTACACAGGTGTGTGCATGTCAGAAAAACTTGCAGGAGTCAGTTCTCTTTTTCCACTCCTCAGGCTGTCCGGCCTGGCAGCAGCTGTCTTTACCTGCTGAGCCATCTCTCTAGCCCTTCAAAAACTTGTGAAATAAAAATCATCACAATGCATGGACTGAATCCTTGACACACAGAACCAGTTTTTACTGGATTGGGAGCCTGATAATGTTCACAAGGTTACAGATAGCAGGGGGTGGGGCTTAGAAGTGGACAGGAGCATTGGGGTCTGTCTCCAGGGTGAACAGGAAGGAAGAATGTACCCAGACGCCTCAGGGAGGGCCTGGGGTTGAAATGGTGGCACTGCCATCCATCACCATGGTGAGAGAGGAGGCCATGGGAATGGCCTTCTGCCAGCCAGCCCTGTGCAGCCTTTGCTGGGCTTTTCTGGACCCCAGTGAGGCCCAGGGAGTGAGGCCTCAAGGGCCATTCTAGTACTCAATAGCTTCTGAGGCCTTGAGAAGAATGCTGTGGGAGAGGGCAGGAAGGGGCAGGGTCACCAGGCAGATATGTTCCACCCTCACAGTGACCGGCTTTCTGCCCCTTACCTGTCCTTCTCGCCCTTATCTTTCCCTCAGACCTCCCTCCTCTTCCTCCCTGCCCCTCCCCCCAGACGTCATTATCTGTCACACCTTGGGCCCCAGGTGCTGAGGGCTCTGCAGGAGGAATCTGCTTCCAGGGCACTTAGAGTATAGCTTTGGGTGGTTATTGCTCACTGGTCCTTGCAAAGGGTCCAGCCTCTGACCCTGTCACCTCCAGTTTGTGGCCCTGAGCCCCTTCCTCAGGGAGTTACTTACTAGTTAGCCTCTGTTTCTGGGTCCCACCTGTCCCCCCTTCTGCCCGGAGTAGCTCTATCTCCGGGCCCCTTAGTCCCAGCTGCCGCAGCTCCTACCCACCACCTGCCCTCTCAGGCCTTTCTCTCTTCACAGCCTCTCTATCCTTGGGAAGCTGGACCCTTCCTGTTCGAACCTCAGTTCCCGTCCCTTTGGCAGGGGCTCGAAAAGGAGTTTTTGCTGTTGATGTTTTAGATCCCAAAAGTCCGAGGTTGGGATGGGGAGATGGTATAGTGGGTAAGTGCTCTTGCTGAGCAAGCGTGAGGACCTGAGTTCAAACCCCAAGGATCCGAGTGAAAACCAGATGCTGTAGTGTAAGTGTGTATAATCCCAGCATTCCCATAGGGAGGTGGGAGGCAGCGACTGGAGAATGTCTGGAGGTTGTGGGGAGGGCAGTAAACCTGGCATACACAACAGCCAACTGGCAGAGAGGCCTGTCTCGGAGTGGAGCGTGAGGACAGACCCTCCAGGTGGCACACACGCCCGCATGGTCCATTTGTTGTCCAGTGAGAAGGAGCTGCTGGGTGAACTTGAAGGTCAGCAATATAAGCTCAGAGAATCCAGCCAGGGGAATGAGATTTTGGCTGAAGGTCACGCTCACAGCAGGGTGGGAGGCCCCTGAGCTGAATGACCTGGCCTGTGCACACTGAAGGGCACACTGGATGATGGTGGTGAGCATATGGCAGGAACCAAGCCTTGCACCACCAGCTGGGGTACCTTGAAGCCAGGTTCTTGGGCAGAATAGACAGCAGTGCAGTTTTTATGAATGAGTCTCAGTGGAGTTTTGCCTGATCTTGTCACCTGTCACAGGTAGGGACAGGGCCAGCCTGCTATCTTCAGCTGGCTGGTTGCAGGAGACCCCAGGTCGATTGACAGTCAAAGCAGTCATCAGTTTTTAAAAGTATGAACCCTACTGAGATGGACTTACATCTCATAACACTTAAGTGTACATCTAAAGGCTTTGCCAGCACCCCGGCAGCTGCAGGCAGGGAGCTGAGAGCTGACCCCACTTAGCCGAGGCTGGGAAGGGGTGGCTGTGGAGCCAGGTCGTGTCAAGAGAGGGTGCTTCATGGCCATGGTCCACATGTCCCAGTCAGACTTTTCTGGTGGATCCCCAGTGCCTGAGGGGAAGTCAGGATTTTGTCTCCAGGGAAGGGTTCTAGGAAGGGAGGGTTTGAGTCTCTGTGAGACCCAGCAGGCAGGAGGGAGAGGGCCCAGTGATGCCTTCACCTTGAAGAAGAAAGCTCAAGTTCTAAGAACAGCTGCCTCTCTTGCTGTCATTAATGGTGTCTAGGACGAGGCAGCAATTTTGCATAGAATTAGCAGAGAGTGGATGCTGATTAGTGTCCCTGGGGATGCCTGGGGATGCCTGGGATGCGTGATCTCTCTGATAACATTGCATGAGTGCTCAAGACGGCACCATTATGGGCAATTGCCCTTGAAGGGCCTTGATAAGAGTCGATTCATGAAGGCCTTTTTGGTTTATTACATTCATTTCTTTATATTTATGTGTTGTGTGTGCGCGTGCATGTGCACATCATTGGCTTATGTGTAGAGGTCAGATAATGGCTTCCACCATTGGGTCTGGGGTTCAAACTCAGGTTGTTGGTTTTGGCTGCAAGCACCTTTACCCTCTGGGCCACCTCACTGGCCCCTAGTGAGGGCTTTGCTGGTCACCTCTTCAAGGACTTTCTTTTGTCTATTGTTTCCTTGGCAAGAGCAGCAAATTCTCTTAACTGCCGAGCTTTCCAGTCCCCTACAACTTCTTTTGGAAGCAGTCTAGAGAAGGTTGGAAAGCCAGATTCTGGACGTGGGGTGGAAGTGTTCTCAGCTGGGCCCATCATGGCTACCACCTCTTGAGTTCTGCATCACCTTTGCCCCTCTGTTCCTTCTGCCTGTGTCGTACACATGCCCTAATTCTGTGCTCACTCATGGAGAGCACAGGTTTACAAACAGCCCCAGCCACGGCAGGCAGCATCGCTCCCTTCCTGCTTGTGTGATTGTCTTCAAGGTAGCTGGGCTCAGCTGGCTTCTCCACAAACGCCATTTGGATTCACCGAAAGCCCCTGGAATCCTATCAGCTGGAAGGAATGCTGGTGCAAGCTGGAGTTTTCATCATGACGATTCATGGACAACCCATTCATGCGGATGTTTTTGCCAAACCCCCTGGGAAAGTGGAAAGATGCGACTTTCCTGGCAGCACCTTGCAGAAACTTGATCTTCAGCTCTGCCGCCCTCAGGATCTGTGGATTCAGCTTGTTTTCCTGTTGCGGAGCCATCGAATCTTAAAGCGTTTATACAGCACCCCCGGCCCCCACCTTATTAACACAGCTGATAAGTTCTGGAATTTTGAAGAGCCACCAGGGGTGGGAATGGCTTATGCTTGATAAAGTGTGGGCAGTTTTCACAGTGCTGCCCAGGGGTCTTGTGGAGCCCCAGCTGGTGCCTGTGTGTTGGCATTTAGTGGTGAATGCCAACCCATAGGGCTCACTGAGGAGTGAGTTTTTCACTCTGGAGGAAGATCTGAGTCAGCCTCTGCTTCAGAGAGTGGCTGAGCTGCCGGAGCTCCTTTTGTTCTTGGGTAAAGGGTGTTTTTCAAAGGCAAGTGAGGCAGTGTGGGAAGGGATGGACTGGTCTGTGGAAGAACAGCATGGCAGCTGTGTTACCACAGTGCGGAGCAAGCTGATGAGCTTGAGTATTCCCTCCCTCCCTCCTCCCTCCCTCCCTCCCTCTCCTCCTCCTTCTCTCCCTCTCCTCCTCCTTCCCTCCGTCTCTTTCTCCCCTCTCAGTCTTGTTTTGAGACGAGGTTTTGGGTATATCCCAGGATGGCCTCAAACTTGCCCTGTGTCCAGTCCTCCCGCCTCACCCGAGTGTAAATGTGTGCTGTTCTTATTCCATGGGGATTGCTGTTTGGGACATTGGCAATCAGATTTTCAGCAGCTGGGATTATAGACTTCAGATATTCTGATTTTTTGGGGGGTGGGGTGGGGAATGTGGTTCTTTCAAGCTTTTGACATTAGAGATGGTATTGGTCTGTGGGGTCCTGTGTTTGGAGATGGCGGTGATTGGTTCTGAAGTCAGCAAGGATAAGTGGGCAGGATGGCCTAGAAGCGGTTGACTGGTTTGGGACATTTTGGATGTTTTCACCCTTGGGTTAGGTAGTGGCAGGGCTGGCACAGGGGTGTTCCGGGATGCCTCTCTGTTCTGGAGCATTATACAGAGCCCCCAAGACATTTTTACTCCAAACAAACAGCCAAGGCTCCTCGGCTGCCCTCCCTCTGGGCCTCTGCTCCATGTGCTGGTGTCCCCACTGGCTGCCTGGTGCAGCCCAGCATGCCTGTGCCTGTCCCTTGCACCTGGCTCTCTGGATTTCAGACCCCTGTGTCCTGCTTCCTCACCACTGCATCGCCTGCCGTCACCTGCTAACTGAGCTCCTCAGCTCACCCTCAGCACCTCTTCCTCCCCAGTCTGGCTCTTCATCTACTAGACCTCCACCTTTGTCACAGACCCCTCCACCCTCACACCTTCCCGAGCCCTTGTTTAACAAGCATTCAGTTCATTCTGCACACCAACCTCGTGGGTGCTTCTGTGCCTCTGGTACCTCCCGCCCCAGTCATCTCCCAGCCGTCTGTTTGCTGGTTCATGGTTTCCTGACTTTTAGCATCAGGAATTTTTGCCCTGGACCCAGGGCTCTTCGGGCTTGCTCCTGCAGTTTCTCCTCTCATTTCCCTTCTATGTTTCTTGGTTAGGCACACCTTGAGCTTTCCCTGCTCCAGTGCAGTAACCAACTTGTCTCTGAGGTACTTAGCAACCAAGGTCAAGGTGCCCTGTGTGCTTCTGGCCTATCGGATGCCCCTGGAGATGTGCACATAGAGGGATCCACACACTTCTTGACATCTTCACTTCCTACTGTAGCTCTGTGTTTAGAAAAGTCCCGAGTGAGATATTTTAAACAGATTTAACATTTATAATTCACAAATAGTAAAGATGGCTCTTTTGGGTTGTATTTTGTGTGTGTGTGTGTGTGTGTGTGT